>QYSD01000025.1:0-218492 GCA_009806315.1 Rhodotorula sp. ZM1
CGGCTCGCGCTGGGAAGGTCAGCCTCGACTGGCGGGTCAGTTTGCGGGTGAGGGAGGCAACGGGGAGAGCTCGCTTGCAGCTCGTCGTACTCGCGAGGGTTGTAAGTACCAGAGGAAGCTTTGTGCGGCGCGGAACGAGCAACTTTTCCTCCGACCTCCTCCTCGACCTTCGCGACCGCAATCGCTGGCCATCAAGTGAGCGCTCCGGCCTTTTCGCGGGCTGTACTGATAGAAGAGGCAATGACGAAATCCATTGCATTTGAGCGAGGGCGCTACTCCTCTCGTCGAAGCGAATGCGGACCACTTCATCCTCTCCGCAAGGCGTAAGTATGGTGTCAGAGTGGTAAGGTGACTCTCAATGAGCCTGCCAGCTCTCTGAACCCGCCAACGAGCCAATGTTGCAGCGAGAGTGGGAGCTTGTAAGCGTGCGAGACAAGGAGGAGTGTCCATTGCTCTGCGAGGGGAGCGACGGAGATGGGGCGACAGATGAACTGATCAAGGCAAAGTATAGCAGCGGAATGGAGATGGAGGCGCAGAAAGACCCTCAGTTTACTTCGTCTTGCGGACCCTCGTCGACCTCCTCAACTCGTACCCGTCAGCGTCCTAAGTCTCGCCCATAAGCGTGTGAACTGCACTGTACCTTCCGGAACGAGAAACGTAGGCGCTGCCTCCGTCGTCACCCTCCTCTTCTTCCTCCTCCTCACCCCAGCCCTTCCATTTCGCCCTCCCCGCCCTCTTCTGCTTCTTCTTCGGCGGCGGCGTATCATCGGGAAGGTGATTACGCCCTTCACGTTGCTCCTCGTACGACTCCAGGCCGGTCTCGAAGATGAAGCGCAGAGGGCGGCCGAACGAGCGCGGGTAGTCTGGGTGCCGAATCGGAGGACAGGCTGAGAGCCGGTCGACCACGCCAATCGAGTGACGGGAGAGGTGGTGTGACGAGTCAGACGAGTCAGACGAGGGAGCGGAGAAAGAGGAGGAGCAAGATGAGGTGAGGGACGGAAGCGAGGTGGACGAGAAGGCAGAGGAGAGGGAGACGGAGCGGCTGTGCCCTGGCGGGTTGCGAAGGACCTCGGTAGGCTCGAAAGCCGCATGGGTCAGAACGCCGGCGGTACTGGCCAAGGCGCTAATTGAACGTTCGCCAGACTGGAGGGCTGCTTTGCCTTCGGCCACGCACGCCTCGAGAAGGTCCACAAGACCTTCCGGCAGCTCCCCCTGCCTCTCGAGAAGCTGCAGAAGGTCGGCGGCGAGCGACGGAGAGGGCGAAGGAGGAGCAAGAAGTGCAGCGGGCGCAACGTGCGTGACGTTGGGGGGAGCTTCGGCGAAATCGTCGCGTTCTCCGAGTTCGAGAGAGGGGCGGAGAGTGGTGCTGATGCTGGGGAGACGATGCGGAGGAGGGGGAGCCGCAGGAGTTGCGAAGATGAGGTGAGGTGGAACGGGCAGTTCGTAAGTTGACTGAACGCGGTGCGGTGAGAAAGAGTTGGTCCGGGCGAAAGAGAGTCGCTAGTCAGTGGAACTCTTGTGCTTCTCGCTAGAAGATGAGGGCCAAGGGCACCTGCAATCTTCGCGTCCTCGAATAGGACTTTGTCCCCTCTTCGGCATCATCCCTTCCGACCTCGGCCTTCTCCAGCCTTACGACCTTCTTCTTCCCCTCCGATGAAGTAGCCTCCCTCTTTCTCTTCGGCGATGGCGATGCAAACGTAAACTGCTTCAGCAGAGTCCTTCCCTCGTCATCCTGCTCTTGCTCGTCCCAGCCTGCCTCCCGTCTTGCGTCGACGTCACTGCCATGCTGCGACAAACGTTGGCTCGACGCTGTGTGCTGCTGCATTGGTGTCGTCGCGCGAGTTGCAGGAAGGGAAGCGAGTTTCGAGGTAGAGGTGAGGGTGGTTGGGCGAGTGTCGACGCTAGTCGATCCTTGCGACTTTGGCGTCGAGATGACGGCTCGACCAGTCTTGTCGATCTCGAGCTTGAAGCCGTCGATGGCCATTGCGAGGAGAGGATCAGGCGATGTGCGTCGAAATTGGGAGGCGGGGATGCCGACGAGGCGAGGTTGTCAAGGAAAGGAGGCGGGGGGAAGGAAGAGAAGCAGGCAGAGAGACGGGGAACAGAGCGAGAGCGCCGAGAAGGGCCCGGCGAGCAACGTTCGCAAGCGGCAGCGGCGCTGTTGCGCGAGAGTAGAGTTGAGCGAAGGGGCGGCGAAGAGGTGCAACCAAAACAGTGGAATAGAAGTTTGAAGGACAGAGCGCTGTGCGGGGGGACGCCGACGAGGCCAGAGCGAACTGCCTCCTTTCGCTATTGATGATCTTACGAGCAGCACGCCGACCTGAACTTCTGCCCAATCGTCAGGTGTTCGCGCTCGTTGACCTTGATGACATTCTCGGGCGGATCCGCCTTGCGACCTCGCTTGTAAGGTGTGCCGGCGTGCTCGTCCTCCGAGAGCGACTCGAAGGCTCGCACGGCGGTTACTCGACGAGCGATGTAATCGAAGCTGCCGTGTAGATTGGTTCAGTGTGGACTGAAAACCGCAAAGGGCAGAGCAGAGCAAAGCGACAAGCGCGAGAGCTTGTACTCGTCAAGCTTGAAACGCCGCACTCACACTTCTTCCACTCCCTCGCCCGTCTTTGCACTCGTCCGCGGAAAGTGCTTGATACCGTCGCTCATGAAGCGCGCCACCTGGTCCACTTCTTCCTCCTCCGGCTCGTCCTGCACAACCTCCTCGCCCACCTCGCCATCCCGATGATCCGGCCGCATGCTGTCGTCCTCGAGATCTTCACGCTCCATGAGGTGCCCGTCCGGATCCGTGTACGGCCCGCCTTCGTAGATGGCTGGAGGAGCGCCGGCGCGGCCGAAGTGGAGGGGCGCCGAAGGAGGGGAAGTCGCCACGAGGAGGTCGGGTATGGGTTCGTCGAGCTCGAACGCGGCAGGTGGAGAGGCCGTAGATGCGGTTGAAGCGGTTGCTGAGGGAGAGTCGGTAGGCGTTGGGGAAGACGCCGCAACTTGTACTGCTGCTGAACCGTTCGGCGCGCCCAAGGCGGACTGGGCTGAGGGCGCGAATTCCGTCCTCCTGTCGCCAACTTGAACTTGAGGTAATCGTCGCTTCTTCAGATTTCCACCCTTGCCCCGTGGAGGTAGCACCTCGACGCTGACCTTTGGAATGACCGCTTTTCCTCCCTGCGCCTCGCTTCTTCGCCGCCCGCCCTGCCCGCGCGGCAACAACTCCTGCAGGACCTTTTCCACTGCTTCCTGTATCTCCTTCGCCCGCTTCTCACCCTCCTCCCCCCGCTCGGCAAGTTCATCCACCTTCGTCCCGACACACACCCAGCAGAACTTTCTCCTCTCGTCCTCGTCTTCCGAGACTGGGCAGTTGGTCGCGAACTCGAGGACCCATGTTCGGATAGAGGCGGCCACTTGGCAAGGCGGGAGGGGAGAGGTGAGCGAGTAGACGAGGATGCAGCAGTCTGAGTTGCGGTAGAAGGCGGGCGCGAGAGAGCGGAAGCGTTCTTGGCCTGTGGACGCTGGTACCATCGTCAACTCACTTTCCTAGCAGAACGTAGACGAGAGACCGCACCAGCCGTGTCCCACACCTGCAAACTCACTTCCTCCCTCCCGTCCTCGTCTCTCTCAACTCTCCATTTCCGACTCAAGAAGTCGCACCCGATGGTCGCGCGGTACGCGACGCTGAAGCCGCCGTTGACGAAGCGTTGCCGGAGACAGGTCTTGCCGGTTGAGGCGTCGCCAATGAGGATGGTCTTGAGGACGAGGGGAGGGGGTTGAGGAGGACCGGAGGGTGGAGGGGCTGAGAGAGGGGTGTGAGACATCGCGTGTAGTTTGTACGAGTGCTCTCAGGGGGTCTGGCCGAGCGCTTGCAAGCGAGAAGTGGAGAGTTGCGAGTCGAGGTGGGGAGGCGGGCGAGGAGGTGCAAACTAGGCGAAGAAGCGCTGGAGCGGTCGCAAAGCAAACTCGGCTTGATTGATACCTCGCTAATGAGCTGCTCAGCAAGCGGCAAGCCCCATGAGCGAGTGTGAGGACGAGGACAAGGAGCAATATCTCCTTCCCAAACTCCGTCATCGCTGTACCCCTGTTCCCAGCTTCACTTCACTTCACTCCCAGCGATGCGAGGAATGCAGATACGATACACTCGACTCCACAGGAGACACAGGCGGCTACAATTCAATCAACTCCCCAGTCCGGCCTTTCTCCTCGTCCTCCTGCTCCCGCTCCTCCTCGACAGGCAAGTCCCCCCTCGGTACAGTCGGGAACAGCGCCCCCTGCGCGCCTGTCGGAACAGAAGGGAACGAAGAAGGTCTGTAGTAGCCTGCCGGAACGGCGTGAGAGGATTGTCGTTGTGGTTGGGCTTGGGCGTGTGGAGGAGATTGAGGGTATGATTGAGCCGGCGAGGGAGAAACGACCTCGGCGTGTTGTGCAGCGGTTGCCGGAGGGACGGGCGCGGCGGGCACGGCGTACGCAGGGAGAGGCTGGCCGGTCAGTACGGGCGGTGGGGCGTATTGGTAGCGAGCATCGAGGGGTTGGGCGGCGGGCGCGGCGTGGTGGGGCTGGTGGTGTTGAGGCTGCGCGTAGGCATGAGAGGTGGCAGCGTAGGACGAAAGGCGGTTCGTGAGCGGCGGTCGGTAGCCTGCCGATGGAAGATCGTCGCTTTCGAGGTCAGCAAGCGCGCTACGAACGGTCAAGCTTGACCCGCGAAATCGAGTGCCACCTGACTCACCCGCCCTCTCGGTCAACCCCGCGCCATACAACCTCGCTGCCTCACCCAACTTCCACTCCATCTCACTCAGTATCTCCCTCCTCCTCCTCGCGTCCTCAACCGCACGCTCCAACCTCCCCTGCGCTCCATGCGCCTCGTCATACATTCTCCGTTCTTTCAGGCCGAGGTAAGGAGGGTAAGGAGGGGAGGCGAAGAGGGCGGTAAAGTCTGAAAGAACGGCGGATTCGGTTGCAGAGAGGTCGTAGGAGGGGAGCGACATAGCTTTTGGGTGGGAGGCGGTGGGGGAGTCGTAGGTGATGGAGGGGGGAAAGAGCGACGAATATGCGGTCGAAGTAGGAACTGTCGTTTCCGACTCGCTCCGCGCGAATGTCGGCGCCGTCGCTGGAGGCTGCAAATCCCGCAAACTCGCCGCGATAGCCGCCGCCAAGTCTGGATCGTCCTCCTCGTCCTTCTTCGTCTTCGAGTCCGAGATCTGCGATGCGTAGGAGGGGTTGTACCCCGACTTGGCTGGCGGACCTGGATCGGCGCGAGGCAGCTGGTCCGGCTCGACCTCCTTGAGGGACGCCTCGATCGCCTTCCTCAAATCCTCATCCTCCTGTTCCTTGCGCGACAACCCGCCCTTGGCACCAAGCGTCTTACTCCGCTCAACCTGCGCCGGCCTCTTCAGGTCGCCCTGGCCGGCCGAATAACTCGCACGTCTCTGCACGCTCCCCCCTCTGCCCTCTCGAATCTTCTTGGCACACCCGTCGCACACCCTGACAGGCTCGAGGATCCCATAGTGAGGGAGGGGAGCAGTCGACGAAGAGCATTGTTGGTCAAACACTTGGCCGCAGTTTCGGCAGTGGTGTTTGCGGTTGAAGGTGGAGAACTCGGTGCGGCAGCGCGTGCAGTAGGGCGAGTCGGTCCAGTCTGGGGCCTGCGCGAATCGATCCGTCAGTGGGCGAGGGAGAACAGTGGGAGTGGAAATGACCGCACTGAGAGCGAGTCGACCATGGCTGCTGTCGCGGTCGGGTCTCGAGGAGGGAACTGGACGCCCTCGTTGACGAGCTTGTCGTAGACGCGGACGAGTTCCGAGTTGCGCAGCTGCTCTTTGCCCTTGAATGCGGTCGCCCAGTCCTGCAGCCTCGCTAGGACCTTCTCCTTGACATCGCGGTGCACTGATCCTCCTGACTTAACTCCGCGCGCGAGCAACTCCAAGTCAGTCGCGACGCCTCCCTCGAACGCCGTCTTTGCAAACTGGACAAGGAACGCCGTCCCGCCATTCTTGACGCACACGTCGCACAGCTCGAGTGCGAGGAGCTGTACGTTCGGGTTGTCGTGCTGGAGTCGGCGGAGGAGGGAGCGGGAGGCATAGGCAGGGAGGACCGAGGCGGATCGGACGAGGTCTGCGAGTTGGAGGGCGGCGACGAGGTCGAGAGGGGTTTGGGCGGGGAGGAGGTCGCTCGTGGTCTTGTCTGCGGGAGTGTACGGGCGTGGTCAGCATGTCCTGCGAGGGGTGCGGAGGGTGTTGCGAGGCCGAGATGACGAGGACGAGGTGGGGGTGAGAGCGAAGAGAGACTCGCCGATGAGCGTGTCCCACTCTTGCTGTTGCTGCGTCGGTCCCCACAGAAAGCTCATCGCGGACAGCCGAGCTCGAAGAGCAGCAAGCGATGAGAGAAGAGGGGGCCGAGGGGTGGAAGGGGGTGTCCAAGTTTGTTATCAGTTTGTATTCAACTGTCGCTTGAATACAACGTTGTATTCCACCCAGCCAATGTCAATCCTCTCGCCTCAACTCCGCTCACCGCCGGGACAGGATGGCACCACGCAGGAGACAGTCGCAGCAGCAGAGCGGAGGTGACGGTCAGGTGTACGGCCCACGCTCTGCGCTCACCTCGTTTCTCCGCGTGCGCTTCCTCTTCTCGCCACTCTCTCCCCTCTCAACGCGACTGACATCTCCCCGCTCGACTCGTTCGTGGACAGGAACAAGGGATCACGGGACCGAATGCAAACATCAACTATGCCAACAGGCGCACGGGCCAACTCGCCCAGCCGTCCCCTCCCTCCCCCTCTGGCTCGACCACCCCGACCACCTCGGTCCAGCTCACCGCTGCAGACGACAGCACCGCTTCGTCCTCCACTGGCACTGGAACGTCGACACCAGTGACTGTCACGACTGCATCGAACGACGCAAACGCCGAAGCTGGGCCCTCCTCCTCGTCTACGGCCGGCAAGAAGCGCAAGTCGACCTCCTCGGCTGCAAGCAAGAAGAAGGGCAAGAAGGATAAGGCTGCAGACGACGAGGATGCGTTCACGCTCGCGGGCGCACCGCATGCTGCGCCGAAGAAGGGAAGATACGACGATAGGATGCCGGGGGCCATCGCTGTCTGCGCCGAGTGCGGGAAGAAGTTTACCGTCTCCAAGGTGCGCTCCACGACTATCTACTCCGCTGCGAGCGAGCTGATGAGCGGCTGTTTGTGCCGGACAGTACACGGCCTCGAACCCTCGCGGACCAGGCCTGCTCTGCTCGCCATGCACGTCCGAGTCGATCGAAGACCGCGCGTCCTTCCCTTCGCTCCCGAAGAAGCCCAAGCTGGTCAAGAAAAAGTCGCAAAAGGGCGTCGAGGAGACCATGTACACGCCCGTCCCGGCTTTGCAGCAGGCTTGTCTCTCCGTGCGTCCGCTCGCCCTCCCTCCTTCTCTCGGTCGCGGCTCACTCGTCGAGCGAGCAGATTATCGGCTCGTACATCGACGACGTCGAAGCCCTCGGCGATATCGGGCACAAGAACCTCGACCGCGTCGCCAAGATTGTTTGCAAGAATCGCGCGTTGAACGGCGACAACTTGCGCTTGTTCCTCGAAGTTGGCCACAGGGAGTTGAGGTTGTACGATTGCACCAGTACGTCCGCCCGCGTTCTCACAGTGATCAAGGGAAGAAGCTGACAGGTCGCGCGGACAGACGTGAAAGACACGGCTCTCGCCTCGATCGCCACCTTTTGCCCGCATCTCGAGCGCCTCACGCTCAACTTGTGCGGAAGGCTCGACGACGACGTCATTGACGCGTGGATGAAGGGATTCAAGGAATTGAGGCATGTGACGTTGTATGGTGCGTTGGCGATATCCCTTCAAGCCCTAGCTCTCGCTGGCAAATCGACGCCAACGCTGTCGCAATTTGGAGAAGTCACCCACTGACATCGTATTTTTCGCAGCCCCTTACCTCGTCACGATCAAGAAGTGGATCGAGTTCCTCTCGACCTGTGGAACGGACCGTCCCGAGTTCGAGACGTTCCAGCTGCGCATGTCTTCCCGTGCGTCCACTCTCGCCATGCTCTGGAAGCGAAGTTGACGCCCTTGCGGCGCAGGCTTCAACGACGACTGCCTCGACGCCCTTGTCTCGCACTCGCCCAACCTCACACACCTCCAGCTCGCCGAGCTCGGCCGCTTCACTTCCTCCTCCCTCGACAAGCTCCACTCGCTCAAGGACCTCGTCTCGCTCGACATTGCGCGTGTGGGCACGCCACAAGGCCAGACGCTTCAAGACGACGCCGTCATCGCCCTCCTTGCGAACGTTGGAGGGAACCTTGCGCGACTCGTCCTCGACGGGAACGAGAAGCTGACGGACAAGACGCTCGTCGAAGGGATTCGCCTGCACTGCCCGGCCCTGCGCGAGTTGTCCCTCTCGAACTTGCCGGACGTCGAGACGAGCGGAGTCGAAGCGCTCTTTACGCCTGCGTCGCCCGACCCGGACTCGAATGCCCCGACGACGCCCTTCTCAGCCGCCGGCCTGACTCTCCTCAACCTTCACCGCGTCTCGTCCCTCTCCCCGTCCGCGCTCGAACTCGTTCTCACCCACTCCGGTCGAACACTCAAACACCTCAACCTCCATTCCTGCGACGACCTCACCTCGGACGTTCTGATCGACAAACTCGCTACCTCGTGTCCGGAACTCGAGGTTGTCGATTTGAGCTTCGTCAGGAGCGTCGATAACTTTGTTGTCAAGGCGTTGCTCGAGGGGTGTCCAAAGTTGAGGGTGCTGTTCTTGCATGGGAACAACCGCGTGACGAGCGATGTGCCGAGGAAGGTGCGACTGTGCTTGTCTGCGCCCCCGAAGACGGAGCGTAGGCTGACTTTCGAGTGCGCGCAACAGGCTGGCGTCCAACTTCGCGGTCTCGAAAACGCCGTCCACAGCGAGATTCCCTCGGGCGTCATGTGGGCTTGAATCCTCCGCTTGTACCGCCGTCAGCATCTGTACCCTTTCCAGCGTGTGCTCGGCGGACCTCGTCTTTACTTTTCCGTTCCTCTTCGCCTCATTTTCCGTTTCTTGTAGCCTTTACTCCGTCATTTCGTCGTCTTGGCAACACTTTGGGGATCCTGCGCACACCGCAGCGAGAGGATCAACTTCGTCCCCTCGTCGCTGTTCGTCTCCGTCGTAGCCTCGTGCACTCCGCCTTGACTCGCTCGATTTCGCTCGTTTCGACTCCCGGACTCGCTCACAACTCTCTCGTCAGTCCCTTCTCTGTCCCTGCGCCCGCAAAACCCTTTCGCCTCGTCAACCCCCACAAACGCTCCCCGCTCCCTCATCCCACTCTCCCGCTTCCCAAGCGAGAACGCAATGCTGGTCCTCGTAATTGGTGACCTACACATCCCGAACCGCGCACACGACTTGCCGGCAAAGTTCAAGAAGTTATTGGTGAGTTGTCTCGTCTCTTGCTGAAAGTGTCGTCTGTTAGCGAGGGAAGAGGGGGTTGGGAGTTGGTTGGGAGCTGGGAAGAGCGGGTGAGAGGAGGAGGAAGCAGAAGAGAGGAAGTGTGGCGGGCAGCTGGAGGGGATCGCGACGGGTAGACTCGTTCGAGGAGGACTTGGGAGGATGTCGAGGAGGAGGTTCGGATTTGGTTCTCCTACGGCAAGAGATTGCTGCTTGAGGATTTATGGTGGGCACAGCGTCGACCTGCTTCGAGTCGTTGGAGTCTCCTCAACCCCCGTCAAAGTCTACCACTTGCTCGCTCACCTCCTTCCTCCTCCCTTCCCACCCCGCAGGTCCCCGGCAAGATCGGCCAAATCCTTTCAACGGGCAACACGACCGACCAGGAGACGTGGGACTACTTGCGGAGTGTTGCGCCGGACGTGAGGGGCGTCAGAGGGGATTGGGATGAGGTGCGTAACGCTCGATTCTTTTTCCCGATGTCTCTCGACGAGCAGCACGAAGTGTGCATGCACGATTTTCTTGACAAGCTTTGTGCCCTGACGTGAGGAGGTGGATATTGACGAGCCCTTCGCACGCACTGACAGCCTTCCGCCTCCCTACCACCCTCGATGGTCGTCCAGCACGGCCCTCTGCGTATCGGCGTCATCCACGGCCACCAGGTCGTTCCCTTAGGCGACGCAGAGATGCTGGCGGCGACGGCGAGGAAGATGGACGTGGACGTGCTCGTTAGCGGTGGAACACACCGGTTTGTCTGGACGCTTCTTGCGCTTCTCGCTGAGCGCCGAGTTGGATGTGCGTGGAAGTGTTGACGCCTCTTTGTCTGCAGCTTCGAAGCGTTCGAGTCGGATGGACGGTTCTTCCTGAATCCCGGCTCAGCAACAGGCGCATTCTCTCCGCTCTGGACCCCTGCCTCTACAACAACAGTAGCGTCAGACGGCGACGCGGCAGACAAGACGGGCGAAGGTGGCGAGGGAGCGGGAGAGAAGAAGGCAGACGACGCAGCGGACGGGGAGCAGAAGGATGCCGAGCAAGGTGCAGAGGGCGCCAAGGGTGGGAAAGATGGGAAGGGCGACGAGCAGGTGCAAGAGCCGGAGGGCGGCCCGACGCCCAGTTTTGCGTTGCTAGACATCCAGGGGAACGTCGTCGTCACGTACGTTCCGTCCGCCTTTTTCCCATCGCTACTCGAGATCAACCGACACGGTACGACTTGTCCCGCAGTTACGTCTACACTGAGCGGCATGGGGACGTCAGCGTCGAGAAGATGGAGTTCAGGAAGTCGACATGAGGGTTCCGGCGATAGGCGAGGGAGATACCGCCGCAGGAACTGGTTGCAACTACTCGCGGACGGGTCGCTGCAATACGGAAAGTGTCTTACGATACGTTCTCGTGCTCGCTGTAAGAGATCCGCCCTCCCGGAAGCTCGTGGTCCGTCGCAAGCGGACGAGTCAACTCCGCCTCACGCCCAACTCGAGCGATTCGAAGTCCCGCTTGCTTTTTTCACCCTCGCTGGACTTGCTGGACCCGCTGAACTTGCCGCAACATTCGAATCGAGTGCTATCTTGACCCTGCGCAACCGCCAGACCGCCCGCGTCTACTCCATCGCTCCAAGCACGACATCCTTTTCGACGAGCTCTTCGACGCACACAGCCTGGGCCAGGACACGGTGTAGAAGGCTAGATAGACCGATCAGGCGTACTGTGAGTACTCAGCGTTGCTCATAGGTCGTCCCAATATCTCGTTGCTGACGTATGACTGCTCCCTTCCTCTGACCCTCCTCGATCCGTCGTTCTCCCGTCCGCAGGCCATTTGCGTGAGTTGTGATGCTAGAGCCGTCCTTTTCACCCCTGCTGATCAGCCTTTTGTCCCCGCAGCTCCCTTACTTCGGTTCACACATTCCGCGGCACGTCGCTCTTCCCTCATGAGCGCTCCCGCCAAACTGCGAGGAAACCCTCCGGCGCCCGCGCCAATCGTTGTGCAGAAATATGGCGGAACGAGTGTCGGCAAGCAGCTGCATATGATCACGGGCAACATCGTCCCGTAAGTCTTCCAACGTTTCAACGCGGAGGACCGATCTTGACCCGAGTCCCATCGCAGGCAATACCTCAATGACGGCTACCGAGTAGTCGTCGTCTGTTCCGCAAGATCCGGTAACACCAAAACTACCGGGACAACCAACCTCCTCCTCCGGGCAGCGCTCGAAGCCATCCGACCGAAAGGTCCCGACCTCTCCTCCTCCGTTCCTTCGCTCCGCAACTCTCCCTCGCAGTCTCCCGCTCCCAGCACCCCCGTCACACCTCGACAAAGCTACCTCTCTGGCTCGTTGTCCAATCTCCGCATGACGGCATCTGGCACTGGGCTGGACAAGATGAATGGAGACGATGACAGGCAGTTGTTCGATGACACGGTCGATCAGATCAAGCGGGATCACCTCGAGGCGGCGCGGAAGGCCATCGTCAACTCGAAGGAGGTGTTGCAGGAGGTCGAGGAGGAACTCGAGTACGACTGCGAGCGGTTGAGGGGCTTCTTGCGGGCGGCGCAGGTGCGAGGCGTTCTCCGTCGTCCCGGCAAAGTCAGTACTGACAGAATATTCGGCAGATCATTGACGAGATCTCAACACGGTCAAAGGACATCATCATGGGCGTCGGAGAGCGATTGTCCTGCCGCATCGTCGCTGCTTCCTTGCGGGATAGGGTGTGTCCGATCTAGCCTTCCCCCGCCGGAAAACTTCGCTTACCTGCTTTGGCTCCCAGGGCATTGACTCGGAGCTGGTCTCGCTGGAGAGCATCATCGATTGGGACGTCCTCAGTGACGAGGCGGAAGTCGCGTCAAAGTCGGCGGACGGTCCCCCGCAGCTCGGCCAAGAGTTCTACTCGAAGCTGAGTCAGCGGCTTGGCGAGCGATTGGCCGAATGCGGTGATCGGGTGCCGGTCGTGACGGGTGCGTCCATCTCTTACTCGCCAGTGGGCGCTTTGCTGACTTCCGTTCTCGCACAGGCTTCTTCGGCGTCGTTCCTGGCTCGCTCCTCGCGCAAGTTGGCCGCGGCTACTCGGACCTTTGTGCGGCGCTGTGCGCCGTTGGTCTCGGCGCAGCGGAGTTGCAAGTATGGAAGGAGGTCGACGGTATCTTCACGGCCGATCCTCGCAAGGTCCCGACTGCACGACTGCTCTCAACTATCACGCCCGAAGAAGCCGCCGAGTTGACCTACTACGGCTCCGAGGTCATCCACCCTTTCACGATGGAGCAGGTCATCCGCGCCGCCATCCCAATTCGCATCAAGAACGTCGAGAACCCCCGGGGCGAGGGCACCATCATCTTTCCCGACACCGTGTCGGCTGACGCAGCCGATGAGACTCACACGGCCAAGTCGACTGTCGCACCCTCGGCGGCTCCTTACGCTCCCGCCTCTCTACCCTCTTCCGTCCTTGAGCCACATCTCGGCCCGACCGCCATCACCATCAAAGACACGGTCGTCGTCCTGTCGGTCCATTCGAACCGCAAGACGATCTCGCACGGCTTCTTCGCTCGCATCTTTGGCGCGCTCGACAAGCACGGAATTGTCGTCGACCTTATCTCGACGTCTGAGGTGCACGTCTCCATGGCTATACATGGCGAGATTAGGAAGAGCGTGTTGGACCGGGTGACGAGGGATCTGAAGGTCGTTGGCGAGGTGAGTCGGGCTTCTTCCGCGGCGTGTCGGGCGAGAAGGCAGGCACGACTGTTCCGAAGCATGAGTGCACGAACGCGGCAGTGTGGCGACACTGACGCACATTGTTCGAACAGATCTCGATCTCGCGCGACATGGCCATCCTCTCGCTCGTCGGCAAGCACATGAAGAACATGGTTGGCGTCGCCGGCAAGATGTTCACGTCCGTCCACTATCCTACTTCCAGCGCTACTTCTTCTGACCTTGTGGCTGTCGCAGAACGCTCGCCGAGGGCAACGTCAACATCGAGATGATTTCGCAGGGCGCGAGCGAGATCAAGTGAGTATTGCTCGCCTCAAACTGTGCTCAACGGCCTCGGCTCGCGTTACACCTCCGAGCTGCGTGCTGTTGATCGCTCGCTGACTCATTGCTTCCACAGCATTTCGTGCGTCATCGAAGAGCGCGACGCCGTCAAGGCGCTCAACCTCGTTCACCTCAAGCTCCTCCACCAGGCGCCGCAGGTCTTCTCCTAGACTTCTCGCATCCTTTGACGCCTCTTCTTCCCCGTACATTTCAGCCCAGCCCATATGCATTCACTGTTTTCTCGTCTCTCTCGTCGCATCGCATCTTAGCTTCCCACCAATCCTCATTCCACCCGCGTACGGCGGACCTGCAAAACAGCTTGTCTACGAGCTGACACTCCTTCCTGCCTCGCAGGAAGCGCAGATCGTGCAGTTGTTCTCCTCCTCGTCGCCCTCGGGACCTTCTTAAAAGCTTGGTTTTCCCTGCGAGGCTCGCTTCGATGCCGCTAGGACCGACTACAGACGCTCTAGTAACGCTTCCACCCTGCTTCAGGCGCCTCGAGGTCGCTTCAAAGTCAGCTCCGCGACACTCCGCAGCGCCACACTTTCCTCCGCTCTTCCTCTTTCGTGTCACACGCTCTCGCTTCCCCTGCTCCAAGGCCCGCTCAGACCCGTGATTAGGCACTCCGGAACCTCTCACAACTGCTTCGTTAGTCCTCGCCGCGCCGCACAGCGATGGAAAGACTCGCGCAAGGTGCGCCTCCTCTCCTCCTCCTCGCCCTCGCACTGCGCTCTTCATCGACGCTGTGTACCCATTCGTACCGTCTATCGTCCAGCTACGGGTGCCTTGACCCTCGGCGGCGAGCACGACCCGATGCTCATGCCGGGTTACGGAACGTGAGTGAACCCCTCCCCTCGCAAAATCTGGCTGACCGATTACTCGCCCGAAATAGCATTGGGAAGCCCTTCTCCGTCTTCACCAATGCCTACGAGATCCGCACCCCGAAACTCGTGTGCGTTCCGCCTCCTTCGACGCCTCGTCCCCGCGAACTGACGACGATGCCGGCTTGGCGCTTTGCACGACTCTTAGCGCCTACCATGACGACGTCAAGATCAAACCGGAAAAGTCCGTGGTGCATATCGGCTGACTTCTCGCTCGCGCGCCGTTTAAGCTGACGAACCATTGCTCCGGTCCTCGATGTTCCTGGTTCGACTCCCCGACTCTCGCCTCTCCCCGCACCCCTCATCGTTGTACTCTCACCAGACCCCGCCCCGCCTCAACAGGGAGATCTGGCACTACCTCGACCAGACGCTCAACGCCTTCAACGGCATTGCGGTTGCGTTCGACGGCAGGTCGATGGCCTACTCGCCAAAGAAGCTCCCGGCCGACGAGGGTCAGTGGAACATCACGCTGCCCAATGAGGACGGCGGTACAGGGGCAGCCGGAAGGAGGACCTTTACTGTCTCCATTCACTACATCCGACCCATCGAAATCGCCCGTTTGGGTGTGCCGCCTCCGTCCTGGCCGCGTTTTCCTCAACCTCGACATCGCAGCGCCACCGATGGTCCAGTCCGGCAACCTCCCCCCTGTCGTCCTCAATTTCCTCCGGGGCACCAACCGCAACCGGACTGAGCAGCACCTCGACGCCAAGAGTATCCCCAGCAGCGAGTACATCCTTCTCGGTCGCTTCCTCAAGGGTCTCAAGGTCAAGCTCACCGTCAAGGACGCCGACGGGCACGAGCCGACGCGTAAGGTCCGTGGCATCGAAGCTCACTCTGCCATCGACCCGGCGCACGCTTTCCATATCTAGGGCAAGGCCCACACCATTGCGTCGTACTTCGAGGAATTCTACAGCGTCAAGCTCAGGAACCCCAACTTCCCGGTCGTCAGCGTCAGCAAGGTCGCGAGGTGGCCTCTCGATCTCTGCGTCGTCGAGGCGGGCCAGAAGTGGACGAACAAGCTCGACCCGGAGCAGACCGTCGAGTCGATCCGCTTGACGACAGTCGCTCCTCGCGAGCGCCTCGCCAACCTCTCGGAGGGCCTCAAGCGCATCCAGCCCAGCGATGTCGCTCTCCGACAATGGGGCATCAGCATCGATCAGAAGCCGCTCGAAGTCAAGGCTCGCCTCCTCACGCCGCCAACCGTCAACCTCAAGGGCGGTCGGTGCGCCTCGCCTCGCCTTTCCTCTTTTTGAATGCAATGCTGACTCTTTCTTCGCATACCCTCGTCTCCTCGACCTCGACGACCTTGCGTGCGTAGGCCGCAAAGATCAACGACGGCGTCTGGGACGTTCATGGTCACCAGCTCTACACGTCCGCCAGGATACGGCGCTGGCTCGTCCCCGTCATGCGTCCCCTTCGCTCGCCATCTGCGCTTGTCTCCTGTGCTCCTGGCCTGAATTCGTGCAGTTCGCTGATCGTTCTGCGCCATCGTCTCGGGTTCCCTACTTCACAGCTCGACTCGCCGCAGTACTTCCAGATTGACGTCGCGCTGATCTGCATCGTCGGCCTCGTCGCCGCTTGCCAGCAGATGGGCATCACCTACGTCGACCCGCGCCCCCCGATTCACTGCGCTCCCCACGGCGCCGACACAGCCGCCTTCGTGCGCGAAAAGGGCATGGAGATGACGCAGGATCAAGGTGGACCGCCTCAGCTCATCGTCTGCTTCCTCCCCCGCAAGCCGTGCAGCGAGTATGCCGAGATCAAGAAGTTTGGCGACCAGCGAGTCGGCTGCGCAACGCAGTGCCTCGTGGGTCGAGCCTGTTCTCTCTCGCTTCTCAGCTTCGGCTAACACTCGAGGCGTTCTTCGCAGTACGAGACAAAGGCCAAGCGCGGCTCACCCGGCTGCTGGCAAAACGTCGCTCTCAAGATTTCGGTGAAGCTGCACAACGGCATCAACTCGATCTTGAGGCCACAGACCTCGGACCCATCGCTGAGAACCCGACGTTGGTGCGTCTCACCGCTCGCTACTGCTCTTCGCCTGAACACATTCCGCGCTACTCGTCACTCCACCCCCTCGTTCTTGACTCCTCCTTCCCTTCCTCCGCCTTTCCCTTCCCTTTCCGATCCACTTCTCTCACAGCTCTTCCCGCTCTCTACATCATGATGAGCCATCGCTTACGCACCTGACGCGTGTAGGTAATTGGCGGCGACGTCTCGCACGCCCAGCCGAACTCAGTTGCTCCGTCTGTCGCCGCCATCGTCGGAAGCATGGATCAGCACGGCCCAGCCGTCGCGCCTCGAGGTCATCGCTCGCCTCGAGGAGATGGTTCTCAAGCTCCTCCGCCAGTTCCTCAAGAGGAATGGCGTTCCGCCCGAGAGGATCGCAAGTCTTGCTCCCCTGCCGCTTACAGCGTTCGATGTTGACGCTTCTACACGCAGTTTTTCTTCCGCGACGGCATCTCCGAAGGTCAGTTTCCGCAGGTCATCGCCATGGAGGTCGAGGGCGTCCGCAACGCCGCTCAGCGCTTCGGCGCCGAGCACAACCAACACGACTACGACCCCAAGCTCACGTTCCTGACGTGTGCGAAAAGACACCCTCATTCGTTGTTCCCGTCTCAAGCGGCGTACGGCGACCCCAAGACTAGAAATTGCAAGTCTGAGAGCGTACTCGACGCTGACGTCGTCTCGCCGTTCGCCTTTGACTGTGCGTTCGCGTGCCGTTCGTTGCGTCATCGCGCTTAATCTTGTCGCAGGGTACAGCATGGCGCACTCGCCGCTCCTCGGCACCGGCAGGAGCTGCCACTTGACTGTCAGATCAGGGCCGTAGACAAGACGCTGTAAGTTTCTTGTAAGGCTGTGACCTCCGAGCCCCCCCCCCCAACCACCATCCCCGCCAGCCTGTGGACCATCTCAGGCTTGTAGTATCGCTGCGCAGTCTGGAGCACGGCGCGCAGGAGGTCGAAGAGGCGGTTTTGCGGGCTTACTAGGGGGCCTCGATGGTCTGCTCGAGCAGCTGCGCATACTCGTACTTTTGAACGGTCCTTGCGGGGCTTCTCAACTCAATCAAGCGTACCGCCATCCTTCAATACCGGTGCCGAGCCGTTGCTGGCGAACGAGCCAGACGGAGCTGCATTAAATGCGAGAGGTTCGCGGGAAAGAACTTGACGACCTCGAGCGCGCGGAAAACCCGCTGTCGAAATAGCTCGTCTGGATTGAGCAGGCAAGCTTCTGCAACCACTTCGAGCCTTTCCCAGCAAGAGCGGGTCGAATGTTAAAGCGAGAGCGATGAGCAGAAAGGGTTGGTCAGGACGCCTCGCTCTCACTGGCTCGTGCGGCTGCTGAAGGACTTAGGAACAGCTCAGAAGGTCTATAGGACATTTGCACTCCCGCTGTTGTACCTTCCCGCGCCAGCCTTCCGCCCCTCCCTCTCCCGACCCTGGCCCACTTCCGGTCGACCCGGCGAGCAACCCAGTGGGTGTATAGCTCGGACGAGTGAACCAGGGCCAGTACGGTGGCTCGTTGGACCCTCTAGGTGAGTCTGAGCTGTCCTCGTTTTGTCCTAATTCCCCTTCTCCCCGCGTCATCCCTCATCAGCCGGAAGACGAAGATCCAGCACAAGCCCGTGCGAGATCTTGTGGGCGGCTACAAGCACCTCAGATGAACCTTCTAGATCAACCAAAGGCAAAACCTTTGTCATCTGCCCATGCTGACCGTTCCCTCCAGCTCCCGCGGTCTCCGTCCTTCATCTTCAAGCACCGTCTCCAGCCCGGTCGACATGCACAAGTCGACAGGGCCCGGTGACGGCTTCTTTGCCGGCATCAAGGAGACTTTCATTCCCGGAAGCACCTCGTCCTCACAACCGGCTCAGCAATCCTCTTCGGCGAACGTCAGCGGGTCCTACCTCCCGAACCCGTCTAACCTCCTCGTAGACCTTGCTCCGCACCTCGTTGGCTCGTCGCCACGCCTGCTTCACCGCGACAATATCTCGTCGCACCAGGCGTCCCTCGCTTCTTCCCAATCTCCATCCACTACCGTCTCCCTTCGACGCAAGCTTTCGTTCATCCGAGCAGGGCTCTCTATCGGTCGGCCGAACGCTCCTCTCCAGTCGTGGAGCGAGCTCGGCACGCAACTTTACCTTCGCGACCGCGTCGACGAGCTTCTCCGCCTCCCTGTCCCTCCCGCACCCTTCACCCTCTCTTCCGCCTCGACTTCCGCCGCAGCCGCACAACAAGGACGGTTGACGCTCGAATCGCCCCCGCCTCGACCCGAAGACCCTGTCCCGCTCTACCAGGGCTTCCGAGCGACCATTCCTGCCGCGCAGGCGTCGAAGACGGAACGGCGACGCCGACGAGCGTTGCTGAGTGAGCGGGCTCTGGGCTTGGAAGGTGGCAAGCTCGGATTAAAAGAGCGAGGAGACAAGGCGCGCGGGATGCTTGGTGGTGTGGGCGAGTTTGGCGAAGTCGAGCAGGGTCAGAGCTTGACGATTGGGCGACGGAGCAAGGGGCGACGAAAGACGCGCGGGCCGGTGGACGACGAGATCGCCGGTGCAGAACTGCAGAGTCGGGAGTCCCTAGAGAAGGATGCGAAGGAGGTTGAGGGCGACATGGCGAACATTGCTGTTCGGCGAGCGTTGCTGAATGGGCAGATTAAGGACGTCGAGGTCAAGATTGCAGCGTTGGAGAAGGTGCGGGAGGACTTGCGGAAGGGCTTGCTTGGCTTGCGGGAAGAGGAGCTTGAGTTGGAGGACGAGCGTGCGTTCCGCTTCCGCCTTTCCTGTGCTTTTCACGCAACTGACGGTCTCCTCCGCAGTGGAAGGAATCGAGACCCGTCTCTCCCGCCTTCCGCTCAACACCTCCATTCCCGCCGTGCCGACGGCGACTGCAAATGCAAACGGTCGTGCCCGTCCGGAACCTGCTGTCGCGCCCCTTCTTCCGACCTCCTCATCGCGACGACGGAAAGGTCCTGCCTTCCTGCCGAGCGAGCACGACGAGCTGCCGACAAACGTCGCGTTCATGGTGCGTCGAGCTGGCTTGCCTGGCCTTTTGAGCTTAGCTAACCGTCTCATTTTCGTAGACCCTCTCGGGACACCTCTCGCCCATTCTTGCGCTCGATTTCACCGAACCTTACGGCACTCTCGTCTCCTCTTCTTCCGACTCTTCCGTTCGGCTCTGGGATCTTACGACCGGGACGGAGACCGGCTTCTTGAAAGGTCATGACGGCCTCGTCAAAGCCCTGCAGGTCGAGGGGAGCGTCTGCGTCACCGGCGGCGAAGAAGGCGGTATCCGCGTTTGGGATCTCGACAAGGCGGAGGAGATGTTCTATTCGGGAACGCTGCCGACTGCTTCGCTGGCGAGGTCGGTAATGGCGGAGGAAGACGTTTTCGGCCCGACCGCGACAGTCGGCGCTGGCGGACTCGCCAACGGCGTACCAGCGGAAGACGACGGCGTCTTGCGCGAGTCTTCGAGCGTGCGAGACGGTGTGGAAGCGGGTACAGGACAGACCGAGAACGGTCCTTGCGTGCGGCACCTTCAAGGTCACACAAAGGCCGTCACCAGTCTCTTCTTCGACGGTTCAACGCTTGTGACCGGTTCTTCCGACTCGACGCTCCGCCAATGGGATCTCACGACCGGTCAATGCGTCCAGACAATGGACATTTTATGGGCCATCTCGAACCCTCTCCCTTCCTCCTCCATCTCCTACCCCGCCTCGTCCTACTCGCATTCGAATACCGATCCGTTCGCCTCCGCCTTCGCTCAGCCTGCCGTAACACTCGGTTCTCCGAACGTCACGCCTCGCAAGCAGTACGCCGCATCGCTTCGGCGCCAGTCCTCGCTCTTCGAGAGCCCTGGGGCGATGGCTGCCCCAACCACCGCGACATACGCGGACGGAAGCTGGGAGTTGTACGACGACTTCGTCGGAGGCGTCATGTTCTGGGGATACGCGCTCGCGAGCGGGACGAGGGACGGCTGCGTGCGGCTCTGGGACAGTGCGCGCGCTCGCAGACATCGTTTCGTTGCTCTCGCTGACTTCCTGTCTCTCGTAGTGCGTACTGGTCAAGCACACCGCACGCTCGTCGGCCACACCGGTCCCATCACCTGCCTCCAGTTCGACGAGTACCACCTCGTCAGCGGCAGTCTCGACCGCACGATCAGGGTGAGCGGTACTCAGTTCGTTTGATTCTGAGCGAAAAACTGACGACCTTCTCGCCCAGATCTGGGACCTCCGCACGGGCGCCATCTCCGACACGCTACGCTACGACCACGCTGTTACCTCTCTCCAATTCGACAGCCGCAAGGTCGTCACCGCAGCCGGCGAGAACGGCGTCAAGGTGTACAACCGGACGACGATGGAGCACTCTTCGCTCATGCTCGGTGGACACACGGCGCCGGTTGAGAAGCTCAGGTTCATGGACAAGTACCTCGCGAGCAGTGGGAGGGACGCGACGGTCAAGATCTGGGCGTTGCAGTGAAGGAGAGGAGGACGGGAAGTCCGCTTCGGAAACCTCGTACAGCAACGTTGCATTTCGAGTCGACGAGAGGTTTACGTTTGACAAAAAGCACTGAATAAGCTACACGGGTAGATGAACGTGAAGATGGGACAAGAAGTTCACGGCGCCATGAGCGGCGCGACAATTCGGTCCCAGTGCGCCTCCCAGCTCTCCCACTCTTGACCAGGCTCTCCGCCGCCGTACTTGCAGTCCTTGATGCCGACGCGGAGGATGTCGATGTCGGATGGGAACGGCATGGGAAAGCCGAGGAGGAGTGTCTGCGCCCGCGACCCAGTTCAGCGAGCTTGTTCGAGCGAAAGAACGAAGTGAGCGCACGATAAGCTCGTCGGCAAGATCTTCGGCCGTCTCAAACGTCCGCCCGTTCTTGCCGTCCTTGATGAGTTCGCCGAGGCAGGGAAAGTCGAGGGCGAGGACGGGTAGGCCGCAACCAAACATGTCGACGACTTTCATGGGCAAGTCGATCCCGCTCGTGCTCGTGTGAAGCGAGACGCCGAGGTCGGCAGAGCCTGCGAGCGTGTCCGTCAGCGTCGGCTGCAGAGTCAGAGACTGATGCCGCGCCGCACCCAGCAGCCTCGGATAGTCCTCCCTCTCGAGCCACTCTGTCCTGGCCCGCACCCAGTCCCACTTCCTCTCCAGCCGCTCAACATCCGCCTCAAAAGCTTTCTTCCCGGCACCTTTGCCCGTCACCAGTACGACAACTTTGGGCAACTTCCTCGCCGCCTTCTTGCCCGACAGCGGGATGACCTGTCCATGCGAATCACGCAACCCTCCCTCTCCAGCTGCAAACTTCCTTGCTGCAGTTTCGTACAACTCGAGCGCCCGAAGGAGGATCGAGAAATCTTCGTCGGCGGTCCAAGAGGTGGAGGAGACGAGGAGGGCCGGACGGTAGGCGCGGAGAGAGCCGGATGCGGTGGTAAAGAGGGTCGAGTCGGGCTCAAAGGCGGGTTCCCACTCGCTGAGGCTATTGAGCGAGGGGAGACGCGAAAAAAGCTGCAGGAGGGACGGTCATCATGAGGTCGTGCGAGAAGACGTTCGCAGCGCACATTGTGAGCTTCCTGCTCCTCGAGACGGCGGAACGTCGCTGGTGGTCGATCGTGGAAGGTGACGACCCGCCCTCTGTACTCGAAAGGTGAGCGAGATCTTCCTGAAGTCGGCGAAAGCGAAACGCACCTCAGATTCGCCTCCGAAATCAGCTCGTGCTTCATGGCATCCGAGACTGTCAAGTGCGCGTACGCGAGGCGTCCAAAGAGCAGCTCCAGGCTGCGGCGAGCTCGAAATGTCAGTACCGAGGCGAGTGGAAGGACCGACTTTCACGCACAACTTGGCGAAGAGGACGACCGGGTGACGCCGACCCAGCCTGAGCGCCAGGACCGAATATCCCGTGTTGTGCCAGTCGATGATGACTTTGCTGCCCCGCAGAAAGGCCGCAAGCTTGACTACAATGAGAGTCGGGATGGCAGGCGGGTTCTGCGCGAACGAGCCTTGTCAGCAGGAGAGCCTATCGAGCTTGATCGACTAGCGCACTTGGACGAAGAGGAACGCGGGTGCAATCTGGATCGAGACGAGCGCCCGCAAGAGATCCCACGCGCCGATGATAACCTTGAGCGGGAGGCAGAGAAGGAAGAGCGGACGAGGAAGGCCGCTAACCCAGCCGAGCGGAGTCGGGAGGTATACGAAACGCATATGTGGGTCCTCGAGGAGGTGTTTAGGCGGCGCAGACCCTGCGAACAAGCGAAGCCGGCGAGATGAGCGTGGGAGGGGGAGGTCAGCACAGCCTCTCGACGAGTCCACGGGCGAACCCACCTCTATAGGCGACAATGTGGGTCATGTAACCGTTTCTTGCGAGACTTTCTGCGTGGTACATCATGCGCGGACTGCGCCCGATGTCGCCGAGGACGACAAGAGCGACAGATTTCGGGACGAGAGATGGGCGGGTACTCTGGATGCGGCGGAACAGGACGAGCAGCGAGATGCCGCCTGCGAGCGTCGACAGCAGTGTCTCAATGCCCCACATCGTCCAAAGCGGCCTCTCGAGCAAGTGACGGTCGTGGTCGAGTCCAACGTCCAACTCTTGTCTCTTCCTCATCAGCCAAACGCACGGAACCGACAATGTGAGTTACAGGGGCTCTTTCGACTGGTAGATCGCTGTCAAACAGTGCTCCGACATAGCCAGACTTGCCGGCACCGCTTGAACAGCTGTCGTCGCTCTTCTCGCGCGGCTTCTCTCTCCGTCAACTCACCGACCCGCGCACAGGCTGACGAGGCTCGTTGTGCATGCAGGTCTGCTGGGAAACAGCCTGGAACGCAGATCAAGCTCACGAACGTGTCGGTTGTGCGGCTTAGGAAGGGTGGGAAGCGGTTCGAGGTGCGTCCTCCTCTCGGTCCCTCCCTCCGGCGCGGGCCCCGAGCTCCAATGCAACGCTGACAGTTAGTTCGCGTTTGTCACCGGCTCTTGCGCAGGTCGCGACGTACAAGAACACGGTGCGATCGTGGCGCAGCGGCGCACAGACGGATCTCTCGGAAGTCATCCAGATCGACAACGTCTTCACGAACGTCTCTAAAGGCGCCGTCGCTTCCGCCGACGAGTTACAAAAAGCTTTCGGGACAACCGACCGAACGGAGGTCATGATGCAGATCTTGAAGAAGGGCGAGTTGCAGGTCGGCGAGAAGGAGCGGGCAGTCGAGCTGGAGGAACTGCGGAGGGAGATCTGTACCGAGGTTGCAGCGAGGTGTGTCGACCCGAACACGCAGCGACCGCATACTGTCGGGATGATCGAGAAGGCAATGAACGAGGTTGGCTACAATGTCAATGGCAGCAAGGCGGCAAAGGCACAGGTGCGGCCTAGTTCTCCTCTCGCTTGCTCCTCCCTTTGAGCTCTCGAGGTGGGGTAGGCGTGCTCGTGAGAGTTCATGTTATGCAAGAGGACTCGGACTGACACCGCCCTCGCTCCCGCAGGCTCTCGACTTGATCAAGGTCCTCCAAGCGAAGAAGACGCTCCCGATCGCTCGCGCACAGATGCGGGTGCGGATAACGATGTCGTCGAAGGAGGGCAAGAAGATCAAGGAGAAGGTGCTGCCTTTAATTGCGAAGGTCGAGGAGGACGAGTGGTCAGACGAGTGGGAGCTGGCGCGTCGTTTGGCTCGTCTTCGTCCGTAGCTCTTCGCGCTGACGACTGTCGATGGACTCGCAGGTCGGCCTCATCGACCCCGGCTCGTTCCGCCTCATCGACGACCTGCTGCAGAAGGAGGTCAAGGGCGCGAAGAAGATCGAGACCATGTCATTCTCGGCAGTCGAGGACGAGGCGAGGATAGAGTAGTTTGTGGACGTGATAAGCCAGACTCGCGCGGACTTGTGAACTCCGATTCAGTTTAGGAGGGAGACCTGAGACGTCTTTCAATCATTGAACGTCGTCCGCTCGTTGACGTCTCTTCCCAGTCACGGCAAGGGCTGAGCGCATGTGGGTAGCACTCTTGTTGGGTGGCATGTCTGGCTGGCGCGAAACGGGCGGAACGCAATTAGAGCGGAAGGTTAGCACCGGCGAAGCCTCCCTCGTGCGACGTGCGAGGAAGTGCGTCGGCAAACAGCAATGGACTTGCTTGCTGAGCTCCAAACCCTTCACTCAAGGGGCGTGCCAGCGGCATGGGAAGGGGAGACAAACTACTAGTCGACACTGCACAGCGGCGAGCTTTTGACTGATCTCGCATCGAGGGATCCAGCAGTATTAACGCTTGAGCGAGCGACGACAACAACATTACAGAAGAAGATGCAGGGCGGCGCAGCAAGATCAGGAAGGAAACGGGAAGCGTAGGTAGTGGCGGCTATCGAGTCGTGTCCCGCTCGGCGAAGTCTTCGCGAGCGCATTAGAGGCACTGCTGAGCTAGTTCTTGTGGCTGTCGAGCTCAGGTGGTAAGTGTATAGTCGGCAGCAGCCTCTCCGCCTTGAACGCCGCCGTGATGATCATCCTGCCCAGCCAACCCTGCAGGAGACTGGCATCCTCGAGCTCCTGGAACTCGCCGGTGGAAGTACCTGTCAGGGCCTGCTGCGCACGCAGGAAGGCGAGTAGCATGTACGCATCTCGACGGCCAAGTCGACTACCCCACCGCCGACAAGACCGAGCGGTTCCTCCTCAAAGATCGAGCGTACTCTGAACGTGGTATCCTCGTACTGGCGTGCGGTGAGCGCGGGACCATCGTAGATCTGGTGTATGAAGGCACGCCGCAGAATCGCCGGCACTGCGAGGCGAAGACGAGTACCTGCGGTTCTGACCGACAAGTCGAAGCGCTGATCTCACCCGCGTGATGCTCGTACCTCCACAACTGCTTCTGATCGTGTCGCAAAGCCTCCTCCGCCTTGTCCGGGTCTCCTGCTTTCGACCCCAGCCGCCCAAGGAACTCGTCTGCCACCGCCTCGGCCTGGTAGATATCCTCGAACTCGCTGTACCACATCATGTGCTGCCTTTTGAACAGTCGCCGCATCACGACGAGGTATTTGTCGGGGAAGACGCGAGTATCGGGTTGGATGAGGGAGCGCTCAGCGCCCAGGTTGACAGCGTCCGACTGCGACATGTAGTCATCAGGGATTGAATTCGTCTGCGTTGAGCCGGCTATGCTACTTGGCGAGCCAGCCGTTGCAGAAGAACCCAGGGATGGGGGGGGGGGGGAGGAGGAAAGGCTCGGCGTCGTCGGCGGTGGAAGAGCGTGAAGAACGTTCTGATGCGTGAAGCAAACAAGGGCAACACTCTTCTTCCTGCAGGATCCTCCGAGACAAGAGCAAAGCCGAATCAGGCCGGATGGGAGAAAGTAGCGGCAGAGGCGAGCCGGAGGGAGACGAGGAAGCGGGAGGTCGTCGGGCAAACAGGAAAGCGAGGCGTTGCCTGCAAAGTGCCATCTACTGTGCAGATGTTGTACCATTGCGAGGCAAGCGCGAGAGACGAACTAAAAATTTCCTATTCCTACCACTTCCAAACCGTCACTGCTTCGGTGCCCATCCACATTCGGTTCCCTTTACCCTGGCGCTCCCAAAGCGTGCCCTGAGGAGAGTGGACGACGAGCTGAGAGAGCAAAGAAGGCAGTCAGCGGGTTAGTTGTGCGAAAAGCGACGGTCCACTTACTTTACACTCCACACAATAGCCCCGTGGGAGCGTGAGCGAGGCGCTGAACGCGCCTCCTGGGCCTCGCTGTGTCAAGTGGAGACCTTTAGCTGGCTCCCAGCGTCCGAGTTCTTGACTTGAGCCGACGAGAACGACACTCTGCAAGAGAGGATTTAGTACGCCTGGACAGTTCAGTGGGTATGAGAAGGGAACTTGTTGTGTCTTCAGGCAGACGGAAGGGGAGGGACGTGACCAAAAAGGTTGAGCGGAGGCTGACAGTCGAAGGAGCAGGCGGGATCGGTGCTGCGCTGCGGGCGGCAACTATGCGAGGCGGAGGACGACTAATTGGAGTCGAGGAGCCGCTGATTGGCATAACGACGCAGAAGCTGCCACGATGCGTTCGTGGTGAGGCAAGACTGTGGAAGAGAGTCGACTGATAAGTCAGTTCCGAACTTTCGGAAGGCTTTCCCGCTCGAGAACCCAGCGAAGGATGCGCACCTGGCTTCTCCGCCTCTTGCAGGAGCCCGCGCAGATACCAGGGTTCCGATCCGGGCGACCTCCGCTCGCCCAGACCCAATCGAACAACAGATAGTTGCTGTGGTCGGCCGAGGAAAACTCGATCAGCGCGTGCTCGGGAAGCGGCGGAGGAAGTGAGGATGAACACGTACAGAGGATTCGCCTCCCTCTCCACATACCTCGGCCTCTCCCTGATTTCCTGCTCCATCAGCTCCAATTGGCCATCATCCCGAACTACCATCTCCTTCCGCACTGCCTCGACTTCGTTCTCGATCTCACGCTATATCCTGCTCGTCCACACCCTCTCCTGCACAGGCTGCAGCTCCCGGGCGACCCTTACCGATGCAGACGCACGTGAGGTCCATTGCCCAATGAGGAGGAGGTCTGCGAGTGTTCAAGGAGAAGTCTGAAGAAGGCTTCGATTCGGCCGAGGAAGGACGCGCACTCACAGCCAAGTGATGCAAAGGAAATAGACGCAGTTCCCACGCGCTGAAACCATACCTTCTCCGTCTCCGAGAGGTGGACCATGGCGCCGCCAAGGAGGTGGGCAAGGTAGGCACCGCCGCCCAGGAGGAGGAGAAAGGAGCAAAGGAGCGACACTGTTGGCCATCCACAGATGTGCAGTGGAGGGAGAACAGAAGGAGGGTAGCGTGGCGAGGGCAGCATGCTGATGGGCAGAAGTGGAAAGGGAAGGGTAGGGAGGAGGCTCGTGTACCCTCAGGCCACGTCGACAGTCTCAAAGCGATCAAGGCGGGGCAATTGACGCCTATCGCTAAGCTGCGGCTGCGGAAACAGCGGTAAGCGAAGTGACTTGAGCGGCGCTGCAGCTCCGTGCACAGTTGAAGAGATCAACTCGCGAGGGTAAGTCGGCAGGTCTGCGCGTGGGCGACGGTAGCGAAGACGGGGAGTAGGAAGTGAAGACGGAAGGCGGAGATGAGAAAACACTTGCGTAGGATTGAATGCATCGTCAGTGTCGTGCTACTTGCTTGCATCGACGTAGTTGGCGGGGAACTGCCCCTCCTGTCCGTTGAGCCGTCCTGTCCACCAGTCCTGATCCGACTCGGTACGCTTGACAATCTCAATCTTGTCGCCCGCCCGGAACGACAAGTCGCCGCCAGCCTGCGCCAGAGTCTCGGGTCAGCTCGCAAGCTCCGAGTGAGGAGTAGCGAAGGACGAGAGCGCACCTGCGCCGTATAGTCGTACAGCGCCGTGACGTACTCCTTCTTTGCCGCTGCGCCGGGTCGACCAGGCGGAGGAGGCGGAGGAGGCCTCTTGCCCGCCAGTCCGGGACTGACGGCGGGAGGCGAGTATGCGGGAGGAGCGACGTCGCTCGCGCCGGGACGGGCGAAGGAAGAGGAGGTGCCGCTGCGGCCGAGCGAGGACGAGGAGTAGGTCGAGCTGGCGCGGTGGAGCGAGCCGGTCTCCGAGCCCGAGTTGGCGCGGTGCTGGGACATGAACTTGGCTGCAATGGCACAACGAGAGTCAGGAAGCGGAGGCGAAGGAGAAAAAGGCGCGGACACACCGGTCGAAGTGAATCGCTTGGTAATGCTCAACGCCTCGATCCGCTCGGGCACGTCGCCCATGCGCTCGTGGTGCATCGTCTCAAGACCGTCGACGGCGAGGGCGTCGGCGCCGTACGTCGACGTCGCGAAAGCCTGCAATTTGTCAAGAAGCGTGTCTGTAAACGAAAAGGCGGATGGTCAGCACCGCTCGTCGGATCGAGCGAGTTTGTGACGCACAAAGGATACCGATCTCGATGTAGTAGAAAGTCTGGAAGATGGGCGAAATGAGGCTCGTCGAAAGAGCGAGGAAGTGCGGAATCTCCGCCTTAAGCATGCTGCGAGGCTTTGGATCAGCGGGGCGCGGGAGCGAAGGGCAGAGGCATATTCACTTGTTGTAGTGCTCGTATTCCTGTGTCGCGATCTCGAGTTCCTGCTCGTACTTGAAGAGGTTCTTCTCGTCCGAGAGCGATTTCTCCTTCTTGTCCTTGAGCTTGTTATAGGAGTTGTTGTGGCGGTCGTAGTCGACAAGCTGCGGAGACGTGTCAGCTGATGCCGGGGCGGGTCGCAACGAGACGCACCTTGTGCTCGCGCTTCGTGATCGTCTTTCGGATCTTCTTCAGCAGCTCCTGCACGACGAACGCCTCATCAGCAAGCCGAAAGAGATTACGGGCACGCTCGTCACCTGGTACTCCTTGAGTGGCGCCGTCACCCTCGCGTCGACGAGCTCGAGTTCAGGCTGGATCGCATCGCGCAACTCGGCCATGAGCTCGTGGTAGTGATCGATGTTGCGGAGGGTCATTTCAGCTTCCGGGTGGCGGGCCGTGAGCGAGCCTTCATCGACGAGCGGGTTGAACAGGGTCGAGAAGGCGGTTGCGAAGCCGGCACCGGACGTGAGCATGCCTGCAGCAGGAGTTAGTCTGCGTTTCTTGCTCATCGGGCGAGGAGAGCGTACTGGCGACACTGTCGCTGAAGCTGCTCGAGTCCTTGACGAGCTTGGCAGTGTACTCTGCGAGACGAACGAGTTAGCGGGGCGGGGCGAGACAAGCGAAAGCAGACACACCTTCGAGACCGCTGAACTTCCTGACAAGCTCGTTCGTCTCGGCATCGACGCTCTGCTTGCCCATCCCAACCTTACTCCCAATCATGTGCGGCGCTGCGGCGAGTACGACAAGGTCAGCCCGCTCGCCAAGCAAGTGCGCAGTTGTCATCCGTCCCGCCCCTCGTTCTCAACGCCCTCGCAGCTGCCGAGCGGTCGTACAGCGCCTTCACACCCTCTGTATATCGATCTCGTGTGCGCTGCAAGCCCTCAGGCGGCGTGATCGCACAGAACCGCCATCATCCCTTCGGGAGGCGGTGGAGGTCGGCGTAGAGGGTGGCAGGGTTTGGGAAGCTTGGGAGCTGCGACTGACCGCGCGCAAAAGCCTTTCCGATTCCTTTCATCGTGTCAGCGTCTCAAGCCAGTCGAGTCGAGTGAGCAGTTGAGGGACAGCCGTGGTGGTTGGTCGTCCTCCCCCACTTCACCACTACGAGCGAATTCGCCCTCACACCGCTTGCTGGTGCTTTCCTGATAGCCCATCAGAGTTGAGCATTCTATCGGGCCTGTCCAACCAAGAACGCGGCTTCCTCGTGGTGGCCTCGCTTCTCTCGACACCCTCGCCGTCCCGCCCAGTGCAGCGCGCTCGTGTCACTCCTCCTCACCACGCATGGCGACGAACGACCTGCCAGACCTATTCAGTTTGTCCACCTCACCGAATGGTGCCGACTCGACCCCGCGCCGCTCGAATACTCCCGCTCCTCCTCCTCGACTCCGCCTCGAGGACCAGCATTTCTGCGTACTAGGAGGTGGGACAGGGTGCAATGCCGTGCTTGGAGCGTTTAGTGGGTCGATGGTATCCTATTGCTTGCCGGTATCGGACGATGGAGGCAGCAGTAGCGAGATCCAGCGGGTCCTGGGTGGGTTCACGTCCTCCTCCCAGTGCCATTCCTCTGCTGACACTGCTCTCTTGCGCTTGAGAGGCGGTCCAGCGCTAGGCGATATACGCTCACGACTCATCCGTCTGATCCCGCCAACTCCCGCCGGATCACCTCTCGACTGCATTAGACGACTCCTCGAGTACCGGTTACCAGGCGGCGAGGGAACTTCGCACTCGGCCGTGAAGCAGGAGTGGGGCGATGTTGTCGAGGGCACGCACAGGCTATGGCGGGCGAGTCGAAACGCTCGTTGCGTTCTCTTGTTCCGAGCGGAATCTTCGTCCCGCGGGGCTGCCTGCAGTGGCCCTTCCAAGCTGTGAAACTCACGCACCTCTTCTTTGTATCACAGGGCATCCCTGGCGACCGCAAGGAAACGATCCGCTCCTTCCTCGTCTACCTTCAGAACGCCATCCTCAAGAAGGCGCAGCGAGTCAGTCGTACTCCTGCTGTCCCGTACTTGTCCCCCCAGCTGACAGATGTCGCTCTCGCGCAGGGCTTCAACTTCAAGAAGGCGTCGATCGGTAACTTGTTCCTCAGCGGAGCGTCCCTCTTCCTCGGCTCGGTGCGTCCGCTGTCTGCACTCCCACTCCCACTTGCTGCGACTTGCGCGACCTCGTCTGCTGTTGCGTGAGTCTCACCATTTCAGTCTGGCGCACAGGTTCCCTCGGCCATCTTCCTCTTCGTCTCCGTCACAGGCATCTCGCAAGATTCGATCCGCGTCATTCCCGTCATCAACACTAGCTCAACCGTAACGATTGCCGCTGAACTTGAGGACGGCTCAATCATCGCCGGGCAGAGCGAGATATCGCATCCATCAGGCCCCAACAACGCGCTGGCGACGAGGGAGACGGTCGGCGGAGCGGGACTGCGAGCAGAGGCGGTCTTTCCCCTCACTCGCGCGACTACACCGTCCTTTCCCGAACCACCAGTACTCGGTGCAGAAGAGGACGAAGACCATGCGCCCCTACCGCTCTCGCCCGAATTCACCCTCTCCGTCTCTCCCGACGCCGACATCGTCTCTCCCTCGCCTCTCTCGCCTATCGCCACTCGTTCGCGCAACCTTGAGTTTACGAAGGACGCATCGGCTATCCCCCCTCTGCCCTCTCGCATCCTTCGTATCTTCTACCTCTCCACTCATGGCCTCGAGATTCATCCTCGGCCGAACTCGACCTTCCTCCAATCCCTCCGCGAGGCTTCCATACTCGTCTACGCCCCCGGGTCACTCTACACCTCCATCATTCCCTGTCTCGCGCTTAAGCCGGTTGGTGAACTGGTCGCCCGAGGGACAATCGCCAAGAAGGTTTTCTTACTTAACGCAATGGACGACCGCGAGACGCCCGAGTACGATGCGGTGGACTATTTGTGGGCACTGGCGGATACCTGTGGGAGGAATTTTGCAGATGGGGGGCGGCCGTGCGAGCCGAAAGACGTGGTCACGCACTTGGTCTACCTGCGAAACGGCAAGGTCAAGGTCGATGAGGGCGAGTTGCGGGTGCGTGTGACAATGTTTTTAGCCGCTGAGGCTCTCGCTGACTGTGTACGCCCGCAGACCCTGGATATCGAGCCTGTCGCGGTTGGCCCAACGCAAGACGGCCTCTTCGACGACGGAGTGGTCAAGGACGCCCTCGCTCGTATTATGGAAGCGTGATACACTCTTTTGACGTGCGCAATGGACACTTTTAACTCCTGGGCATCTCACTGCTGCTTGTCGCCTTGCTCCCCCTGTTGTTCACCGACCCCCGCCTCATCTCGGTCAAGAGTCTCTGCTCACTCGCCCTTGTTTCCCGTGCCACCAGTAGTGAAGTGTCCTTGCTTGCTATTGCTTGTGCATCTCGTAACCAAGCCTTCCCGCATTGCGACCGCCCGTACCCTTCCCCCATCTCTCGCAGCTCCCACGAACCGACGAGGAACCCGCGACACCCTTCTACGCACTCGTACAGCTCAGTTTGCCCGCCATGACGCGGCTGGCATCCCTCGCAGCCGCCCTCAGTCTCACCTGCGCGCTCTTCGCCCCTCCCGCTGCCGCGCAGTCCCCTTCCTCGACCTCCACGAACTCGTCCGCGTCTCTCGCCGGCTCGTCGACGGCAAGTGCATCGGCAGCTGCCGCGACAGCATCAGGAGCGGCAGCTGCGACAGGCGTCGTCACCATCGAGGGAGGTGTACCGGCTTTCGCGGCCGGAACCTCGTCAACCATGAACTCGACGATCCAGACGGGGTGGAGCACGGATAATGCACGAGGGACGATGAAGTGCGTTGCGAAGGCTCTCTCCTTTCGCAAGAGCCGTACGCTGACCTTCGGGATTTCCATTCCAGAGAAGGTTTGACATTGCTACAGAACTCGTCAGGGACGGCGGAGAACCGGACCGTCTACGTGCGTCCAGTCGCTCGACGAGTTTGTGTAGCGTCAAGGCTGACGCTGCGGACGCTGCGCACCTTCTGCAGGGCGTGCTTCTCTACTTCAACGAGACGACCGCGAACCAGAACTTCACCTCGACTCAGATCCCTTGGATCGCCTACATCTCGTGCGACGAAGCGATACAAAACTACACGATGCCTGTGATCAGCTCGAATGCCGCGCCAACGAACGGAACGGCTTCAGCGGGACGCAACTCGACACAGACGGTCAACGTTCTCCAGCAGGCCGAGCAGTTGGGAGCAAAGGGCATTGTGCTCTACTCAACTCGCGAGCAGGTGCGCCCGAGTCATGTCGGAAATCTGTCCCAAAGATGCTTGTTGAATGAAAGTCACCCCCCGCACTCTGCTTCTGCCGCCCGCAGTCTTGCATGCTTAATTACACGATGTTCGCGGGCAACGTGTCCGCGACGAATGCGACACTGACCAACTCGACTACGGCCAATTCGACCTTGGCCAACTCGACCATGGCAGCCAACGTCAACTCGATGAGCTTCGTCAATGGCTCGATTCCGATATTCTCATCTACGTCGCAACGAGTCGCTCAAATCATCATCAGCCAACTCTCGTGAGTACTGCGGACTTAGGCCACGCCGTCGCGCCTCTGACATTTCTTGTCAACACAGAAACATTGACCCGAACCATCGCTACTTCAACTCCAGTGCCCTCTCCGCCGCGACTGCCAACCTGACCGCCGTGCTCCCATCGAACGGCTCAGTCAACCTCAACATCCCCACCAACTACGTCCTCGCCCAGATCGTCCCGTCGTACTCGGTCAACGACTCGTCGAACGGCGTCGTCGCAACTCTTAGCCGAGCGCAGCCTGCACCGACGGGCTCGTCGCCATCTCGAAGCGCGGGCGGCAGCGCACCGTCGCAGTCTTCGACAGGCGGACCGAGTAGCGGATGTGTAAAACGTGACGGCGGACGGAGCATGGTCTCGCTCGCTGTCACCACCTTCCTCGTCGGCGGGCTGTTGGGAGGAGTAGGACTCCTACTCTAGACGACCGACAGGCTCGTCGCTGGAAAGTCTACCACTGTACAGTCTGGCATATCCGTAATAGACACTTGTCGCCGACGCATTCCTCTGACGGAGAACGAGGCGGCCATTTGCTGTTTCCTCCTGACCCCGTTCGCGGGTTTTCCGCTCCGGCGACGTGGATCTGCAGACAAATGCGCTCAACCTTGCCGCGGGAGATGATCGGCGGGCGGAGAGGCGGGGCTGGCCAAGCAACGCGGTGTGAGCGACGGACCGCACCTGCCTCTTGCGCGGCCCCTTGAGCTCGATTGCTTTTCATTCTACTAGTCAGGCACGACTCTCAACCTTGTCTAGCGCCAAGGGCGCGTGGATCGGCCTGCTCTGTCCCTCGCCTCGTGAGGGTCTGGCCGGCGTCCAACCTTGTTCCGATCCGTTGCCTCGCTTCATGGGCAACTCGAGCTATGTACGTCGATCCTTCGCTGGCTGGCAAGTGTTCGTAGACGTGCGCGTCGCCCTCTGTCGGGTAGGGATGTTGTTCGCTGCGGTTCTGCTGCTGCTGCTCTTCGGTCGGGTACAGATTGATCGACTGCACTGCCTCGTGCAATCTGCATCATTCCACTCCCAGGCACCGGAGCGTGCGACGATTGCCGCCTCGCCCTCGCGTTCCTTGCACGCATCGGGTGACCCTCGGCCGTCCTTCTCTTGTCCTCTTCCCGCTCCTCGCTCTCTCTCTCTCCCCGCCTTGCTCCCGGCTCCCTGCACGTCGTTCGCCGCCCACGCCCACACACGCTCAGCTCGCTCGCACTCCAAGAGGAAGCGTCGATTGACTCCTGCCCGAGGACGTTCTCCGAGTCTTGCGACCGTCGTCTGTCGCCCTGCCGTCGTTCGCCTCTTCTCGCTCGATCCCTCTCACTCATACAGGAGCACGCAGCGTATAGGCGCCTCTTCAGCTCTCCTGTGCGACGCAGCTACAGACGCTCGAGCGTCGACGTCGTCAGAGTCGCCCCTCTCCCTTTCCCCTCGCTCGCCTCTGCGCACGAACACAATGCGTGACCCTCGACTCGCCTCGCCCTCTCCTCAGCGCGCTCACCAAGGTGTTCTCCATCACGCGCCGCACAACTCGGCGCCCTCTACCTCCCACATCCCATTCCCCGTCGCACACCCCTACACTCCGGCGACCGAATCCTTCCTCTCCAACCAGCCTCACTTCTCCAGCCGATCCTCTCGCTCGACTCGTGCCGATCAAGTGCCGTGGACGCACTCTCAGCAACTGGCCCCCCCGCGGCCTCGCAACGAGCAGTACTCGTCGCGGGAACAATCTCTCCAGTCAACTCGGCCGCAACAGCCTGCGACTATCCCAATTCACCGAGTCTACGTCCTTCGATGCGCGACTTGCGACATCTTCTTGTCGGACCGAGGAATGCGGGTGAGCGGGCTTGGCTCTTCTCTGCGAAAAGATCCGATCTGACTATGGCTGTCCTTCTTGTCGCAGGCCGTCCTCCTCCTCAAGCCTCACATAGTCCTGTTCTCCACGGATGCCGCACCTGCGAACTCGGAGACGTTCTGGCCTGACGAGCTCGGCGAGGAGGAGCATGTCGAGCGAACGTGCAGCTGCTTGACTAGCTCGATCAACTGCCATGGATGCGGCAAGACCGTCGGATGCGAGTCTGGCCTTCCAGCTGCTACGAAGCGGTACTGACCTATTGTTTCGTGGCGATCCCAGACCACATTGTCTCGCCCTGCGCCAAGTGCACGGTGAGTCTGCACATCTCACTTCCCGTCTCCTTCTTCTGCTGAAGCTGATGGAGGTTCATCCGCAGGCATCGGTCCAGAAGCACCAGCGAACGGCGAACCACCACCGCTACGTCTTTCACCACAACGAGGTCACGGCTTGCGAGCGGACCTACTTCCCCGGCGAGCGGGGCGTCAGCAATCCCTTCGTCGCCCTTTCTTCCTCTCCGACGGCGTCTCCATCGCCAGTTCGACGCTGCGGGGATGCTGGCGATCAAACTGCCGAAACCGTTTCTTCCGCCCACGCGCGGCACGGCGAACGCCTGCTCAAGGCTGGCGACACGCTGTACTGGCATCTCCTCGTCCCTGGCGGAGAGCGGTGCCAGAGCATCGATCCTCGAACAAGGGAACCGTTGTGGAGCGAGTCCGTCGGTCGATGAAGCGACGTGAAGACGCCGTTACCTTCCTTCCCCTCCGCCTTTTCCCCCTGCGCCGCCGCATCCCGCGCTGTCCGGCCTCCTGTACCACTTCCTCATGTTCAGCACACGTCCAAGTAAACACGCAAACCTCATCAGTTGTTCCTACCCTCTCTTTCCGTTTGTACTCTATCCTTTCCTCTCGTCCATTCTATCCTCAGCATCGCATTCTTTGTCGTTCTCCCTTTCTCCGGGCATTCGTATCATCCTTCATCTGCATTACAGATCTACTACTATCGATTTCGCGCGCAGGGATTTCCTCATACGTTCCCGCCTAGTTTCCGCGAGGACTGCGACCATTCCTCGCTTCTCCCTCGTCTTGATCGTCGAAGCCTCAACATCCGTGACCGCTGACAAAGCTCTGGCGGCGCTCACACGGCAACAATACGCCCGCGTGCTGGCGAGACTTATCCCATCGCGACGGGTAACTTGAAACCTCTTCTCCCTCTGAGTGTCGCTTTGCTCCGCTACAAACGCTCACTGGACCCCCGGCTGGACTGCTCGCTTGGAGAGAAGATGGACGCCGACGATCCACCTACCGACACGAGCCCTGCGGAGGCGGCTGTGATCCTCGAGGGAGATTGGCGACCCGTTGAACCAGCACACGGCATCGTCTGCGCCTCATTCTTGCCGTTGATGCAGCTGCAGACGGTGCTGAATGCGGTGGTAGAGTACAGGGAGGAGCTGAACCCTCACCAGGTGCGACATCGCTCTCATCAGTTCGAGGAACGAGCGAGGAGGGGGGGGGGGGGGGGGAGAAACTTGTGGCTGGGAATCGGCTTTCGAGAGGTGCTGCAGGGGCGAATGGCTGCTGTGTGTCCATCAGAGAACCGGGACGGTCTCCTCGCGGCGAGTGGACCCGTTGCCGCAAGGAGCTCCCCTCCTCAAAGTCTGGCCGTTGAAACGAGACGGTCACGGCGAGCTTGCGGTCAGTTTGGCTGACAGTCGCTCACACAGGTCCCTCGCAAAGTCGGAGACGAGGTTTACGTTTTCGATGTTTTCCACCCTTCTTCACCGTCGCCAACAGACATCCGATGGTTTCGCGGCTACATCCTCTCGACCTCGTCCCGCCAGACCGACCCATACGCCATGGCCCTGGCATCGTCTTCCCACCTTGCTTACCGCGTCGAAAACCCGAATGCCACCCTCGGCATCTTTCCCGCCACCCACATTGCCCTGCAAGACGAGCTTGCTGACAAAGTCGCTGCCAGGCATGGTGTAAGAGGCGCTCCTTGCTCCTCGCTCGACTTCTCTTCCACTCGCTCGACTTCGCCCTCGACTCGTACCGACTCTCGACTCGTTCTCGCTTCCATCATCTCGCCCAACCAGTTTGAGGTATTGCAGGAGGATACGGATGGCACAGCGGATGTTGGTTGATGGATATACGCCGCCAGCGGCGGCTCAACTCTGGCTCTCCCTCTCCCTCTCTCTTCTTCAGGCTACTTGGAATCCCAGACCCAAATCTCTGTCTTGCTATCTCTCGTAGCCAGAGAACGCTAGTGACTCGTGTCTACCTGAACCACTCGACGCCCGTTCGTCCTTGACCCGGTGCGGCTTGCACATGGTCACGACAAGCCAAACAGCGCCTCCTGCTTGGCCAAGATCGAGAAGACCCCGTCCCGCCGACTCAACAGCGAGATGCCCGTGGAGTCCTTGCAGGAGGAGGAGGAGCTGGAAGAAGACAACGGGCAAGGCTTCGAAGAGCCAGAACATCGTCAGGCACTCAACGGCATGCCTTTACCAGTTTCACCAACAAAGTGCAGTTGTGGCCGAGCCTCCATCACCTCACTCGCTTCTTTCGGTTGGCAGGGCCACACGACGAGACTGCGAGGACCAGAGCATGATGCAACTGGTTTGTCCCGTCAGTGTGAGAGTAGGGAGCAAACCAGGAAGCGCCCGCGCGCTCGCCTTCACCCAATCACCACGTGTCTTCCACTAATCTCTGTGGTAAGATCGTCCGTCTCACACCAGCCTGGCAGCGTCTACGTCGAGTGGGAAGAAAAAGCCATCAAGCCGAGCAAATATCTTTCTGCCGTTGGCTCGCTTCTCTTCATCGCTACCACCCACGTCAATGTCCAGTACGCCGTCGGTGTCGCGAGTCTCTACTCGTTGAACCCAGTTCCCAAGCATTGGGAACTTGTTGTAAGACGGACGGTCTTACCACGGAGATTAGCGGAGGACACATGGCAATCTGGTGATGGCAAGCGTGCGGGCCGTTTCCTGGTTTGCTCCTACGCTCATGCTGATGGGACAAACCAGGTGTGTGAACTCTGCATTACGGCTCCCGACGCTCTCGCTGACGGGAAAACCAGTTGCAACATGCTCTGGTCCTTGCATCCCGTCTGTCGACGAGCCAATGTTGAGCAACAACACGTCGCTCTTCCACTCGTCAAGTGCATTCTTGCGTACCTCTCCGTCACGGGCAACGTCGCACTCGAGATGGGACTGAGCCCCTCTGACAGATCAGGACTCGTCGCTTTTGTCAACGCGGATCATGGCGGGGATGTCGAGACTCGCCGCAGCACTACAGGTGTTGTTGTGCAGCTCGATGGACGACCATTCTGACGATTTCGCGTCGCCAGTCTTTGGTCCAGCTTTCAACCTTCCATCCTGAGCTGAACGCAATCGTTGTCGCCCTCAGCGAACTGGAATGGATTTCGTCCGTCATCTCCTCCCACCCCATCGGCAACGACGCTCTCCTTCACCTCTTCAACGATAAACTCATGGCCGTCAAAACTCTTCTACCGCCTACCTACATCAAGCTTAAGAAGCCGCACAACTTGAAGCTCAAGTACATGGGCAAGCAGGTCGAGAAGGGTTTCATCAACCTTCGTTGGGTTCCTGTTGGGGAGGAGTGGAGCGGCGTGAGAAGAGTGGTGAGCGCTTGGGATTGCGTTGGGACGTCTCTGTGTTGGCTTGTTACCCACTTCGATAGTTCTCCATCGCCCCACATCGTTTTATGCGCGGACTTCACCATCGGGACCTTTCGGATCTTCCTCTCTCTTCTTCTTCATCGTCGTCTTACTCTCCTCTCCACCAGGTTTGTACATGACTCGTGTATAGTTTGCAATCATTGTCTTACTCTCCTCTCCACCAGTCGAGAGTCCTTGGGCTACGCTCCTACGCCGCCAACAGTTCCCGGCGCCAATAATGTCGCGGATATTCTCACAAAGGTGCTCCCAGCTCGTTGCATACGCGAGATCGGCAACAAGCTTGGTCTCGTTGGATGGCTGGAGGGCAAGATTTGGGGATCGCGTTGGGGAGGAGTGCTGCGGAGGAGTCGAGTGCCGACCTCCGGCTCCTTGACCTTCTCAGCCTGCGGTTCCTACGCGCATTCTTCCTCTTCCTCAATCTCCTCATCGCTCGCCTCGCACTGGGTCTTCTCCTCCAGCTTCGTACGTGAATGAAAGATATTGTGTACGACCTTAATCCCTCCGCCCGGGACCAAATCGACAAGCCTAACCCACATCCCTTTCTGGCCGTCAACGAGTGCGTGGCTCATGAAGCGCACTTCCTCCGCCTTTGGGGGCAAGGGCGCAACATTCATCTTCTTGATCCAGACATGCTGGCTGAAGAGCGGCATCGAAGCCAGGGCACAGTCAGAACGGCCATAAGCGAGTTTGAAGGGGGACTTCAAGTCGTGTACGGGTGAGACGGCGTGGCAAAGTGCCTCATCCAGTAGGCAGGGGGCAAATTGGCATTGACGAGGAGGGTGGTGCCCTTCTCCTTGAGAAGACGGACGAAGTGTCTGACGCATCCCATTTTGCTGAAGGGTGTAGGGAATCGAGCGAAGTGAGTGGGTTGGAGCAGAGCGTAGATGAGTGTAACGCTCAGACAACTCGATGAGGTCGAGCCAAAGCGAGCGTGACGGGATTGAGAGCGGCGGAGGTGAGGCGAGGCGGAGAAGGATCTAGCGGTGTTAACCTTGCGGGTGTTGCACAGATAAGTAGCTAGAGAGAGCGAGAGGGAAAGTCCAAATGGATGAAGAAGACGAGAAAGAGAGAGGAGAGCAAGCGGGGGAGGTTTATCTACCAGCGAGCGCCGACAAAGGGAACTCTAATTGACAAAGGGAGAGGAGGAGAACAAAGAGAGGAAACCGAGGTCATTGATGAGGGTTGAGACCGTCTTGCGCACGAGGTCGGGCGGAGACCGGTTTGAGCGAGTGTGCGAGGGAGGTGCCTGCGGTGGCCTACTGGTAGCGGGCTGGGTCCTCCCAGTACAGCAAATTCGGGGCGGCTTGGCATGCGCGACGGGCGTCGTCGCTGTAAGGTCGAGGCGACGAGAGTCAGCCCTCGATTCCTTACAATGAGGCAACTTCTCACTGCGAAGCCTTTTGTTGCAAGCGAGAGTGACTCTGGGGCGGTAAGAGAGTCGTTACAAGGCAATGAATGACTACAACAAACCAAAGGAGGACGAACCTGGCGCTGGAAGAGAGTCATTGAGGAACAATAACAAGCCCGCGCTAATGTGGGGAATATAACGAGGGGTAATCAAAAGAATCCAACTCGGGGATAGTCTTCAATCCTAAGCGAGACCCTCTCTTCTTTAACGGTAATCGCCAGTCGCACCGCCTCGCACCTCAAACCGCTCCCCGCCTGGCCTCTCACGCCGCCCGCCCAAGCTGACTACCACCGGCAGTACGACGACATGTCCATGAGCAGCGACGGCGGGGCCGGGTCTAGCGGCGAGCGCGCGACTGCTTCGGCAAGGATGGAGACGGATCCGCTCTTTCCCCTACCACCGATGAGCGGGAGGCGGCGCTCTCGAATGGCTGGCGAAGCAGGACCGGTCAGGGGCATCCGCGGGCAAATTGCTGAGAAGCAGGGGACGTCGGACCGAGGATCTGCTTCAGCGGCAGCAGCAGGAGCGGGAGGAGCAACCGGGACGAGGCCGACGGTTGCGGCGCTTGCGGCAGCAGTGGGTTCGAAGACGACGGAGAAGTCTTGCAGGAACTGCAGGACTCGGAAGGTCAAGGTGTGTCCGCCTGTTTCCGCCCGGAAAGCGCTTCATCCCAGCTCATCCGGCCTTTCCTTGGCTTGCAGTGCGACCGCAAATGGCCAAGGTGTCAGCGGTGTAAGGACAGGAATGAGGAGTGTGCGTTCCGCGGTCGGTCTCCGGCTTTTCGAGCTGACCTTTTTGCGCATCTAACAGGTGACTTTGGGACGTTCGTTCCGGGTAAGCCCGTTCAGACTCGAAACGCATGTGCCTTCGAGTAGTATTGACGCTTGCGCTTCCTTTGTCTCCCTCTCGCTGTCTCGTTGCGACGCGATCCACGTCGTTTCGTCTTCGCCTATCCTCCGACTTTGCATCCTCCCGCTTTCGCCGCGCAGTCGACGCCATTCCAGCCGCTGCGCTCCAGGGTGCGATGACCGTTCGGAGTACGTCCGAGGGAGGAGAGCGCGAGAACGTGTCGGCGCTTCAGGCTCGGATCGGTATGTTCCGCTTTTCTCCTTCAGTCTCTCGCTGACGGCAGGATGCACTAATGCGCGCTTTCCTCGTCCGCGCAGCCACGCTCGAAGCCGAACTCGAGGCTTTCCGCGCGCAACCACCCATGCGGGGCGGCCACTTCGCCCGCAACTTAGACCCGCGCGTCCGCAAAGGTTCCGCCGCGCCCGGCAGCGACGAGCTGATCGGTTCCGGCTCGAACTCTTCGACCTCTGGCCCAAGTCGCCATCAATCCGGACCCGTCGTGCCATACCCTCACGTCGCCGGCGCGCATGACTTCGCCTCGCGAAAGCCGCATCCTGGTTCGCCCGCCTCGCTCGTCAGTCCCACCGAGTCACTCTCGGCTGCTTTCGAGCTGGGTGCAGGGCTGAGGCAACCCGGTCCGGAGGGCGAGCAGCGAGATCGGACAGTCGAGATCTTCCTTCGTGGCGTCGCGATGCACGATCCCGAGCTGTACAGCCTTGCGGCGACGGGATCGGGACCGATACCGGATTGCAACCGCGCTGCAGGGGATGGGAGGCCAGATCAGGGGTTGCCGACTATCAGCGAGGAGCAGCCGGAATGGAGGCTCGCGAGGGCGTGGATGGCGCGAACGCTTGTCGTTCACCTCATCCTCTCCTTCTACAACTCTTGTTGCTCCTACCTTCCCGCCTTTTCGAGTTGGCACGACCGCCGCGACTGGCTCATCAACCGCGTCGACAACCTTGATCCGCGGAGTCGAATTGTCGCGACCGCTTTCTGCGCAATGGGCGCTCGCGCTAGTCCTGATTCGGTCCGTGTTCGCTTTCGACTAGCGAGCTGTAGCGCGACTGACTCGCTGCAATGTCGCGCAGGCCATCCTCGGCATCTCGCTCCCCAGCCCATCTCCGACCGACGGCTTCGAAGAAGCCTCGACTGCAGGATACCGCCGCGAGTCCGCCTGCCGCGCGCTGCACAGCTACGCCTTTGATCTCATGCACAGTCTCGGCATCCTATACGACATTAGCCGTGAGAACATCGAGGCGTTGATGGTCCTCATCCAGATGCTCGTCTGTGCGTCGCGGTCCTCTCGCTTACCAGCGGAGTTAACTGACCGGAACTTTCGATCGCAGTCAACGAGCTCATGCCGCAAAAGTCGCGTTCGCTCCTCCTCTTCGCGCTCGGCCAGTACAAGGAGCTACAGGACAGCGCGCTCCCGCCCAGCTTCAAGGAGGAGACGCGCAAGGAGATCGGCCTCCCGCTGCTCGAGAACGACTCGGTGACCGCAGCCTACTCGCGCAAGAAGCCCCTCATCTCTGAAGCCGACTTGGATCACTACTTCCCGGCGTACCTTCACCCGGTCACGGACAAGGACAACATCCAAGCGATCGTACAAGACTGTCTGCGCGACGCGCTCGCCTCCGACGGTCACTTGACGCATAAGGGCGTGTCGGACGCAGCCAACGTCGTCCAGGCGTGCATCTCGCACTCGCGTCGCCTGTTTGCTCAAATCGCCGCGCTCCAGCGGGGAGGTGCGCCAAGTACGCTCGTCCGCGACATCCGCAAGTTGTGGACGATGCTGGACCAGATTCATGAGGCGGTTCGGAAGGTCCAGGAGATGCTGGTCCAGTTGTCGTACGTTCCCCACGGGTGCCAAGGAGACGGATGCACGGACGAGCATCTTCGGTTCATCACTCGCCTTGACAAGGACCTCCTCGTGCGTCTCGCCATGCGCTCCTTCCTTCGCTTGCACTGACGTAGTGACTCGGCAGGACACCCTCTTCCTCGTCCACTCGCTCGTGACGGAAAACCTCGGCCTCGACTCGCTCATCGGCGATACGGCTCAGGCGACGTACGTCGAGAGCGACAAGCGCGTTCGCAAGGCGCTCAAGTTGATTGCTTTCTATCTCGAGGTGCGTGGCCGGAGTTGGCTGGTCAACAACGCCCTCCCCTGAGCAGAAGCCGACCCCCATTTGATTCACCTCGTTGCAGCTCTACCTCACGAGTCGGTGGGTCCGGCTGCCTTTTCATCTCCCTTGCCCTTCCGCTCACCACCTCCCCGCCTCGCAGCGACCCGCACCTCACCTATCACGTCATCTTCTCCCTCGAGGTCCTCCCGAACTGGACAGCGATCGCTGTCCGACGCTTCGGCGAGACAGACGGCCCTTTGTCGCCCGACCTCGAGCTGACGGACGAGGAGCTGGATTGGTGCGCCCGCTTGGTCGCTCTTATCTCTCGAAACTGGCTGACGAGCGAGGGAGACAGGATCGACAAGGGATTGATCGTTGGGAGCTATTATCACCCAATTGCGAATGGCCGCTTGCAGGAGCTGCGGCAGTCTCGTCATCCGAGGTTCCGTGCGTTGCATTCGTGCCACTCGAGCGAGTCGTGAAGCTGACCCAAAGGTCGCAGGCGCAGGCCCGCACGCCTCGACCGCCCCGATGCAACCGTTCGTCGGCGGCCCCGCTCCTCGCCCCCCTCCGGCTCCCCATCTCTCCCCCGGCTCAGCCCCTCACCTCACGCACCCCTTGCCAACACTCGCGAACCTCCCGCCCCCTCACTGGCCCGACTACGCCGGTCAACCGGCTACGACGAGCTTGTACAGGCCAATGACGACGCATTATCTCACGGTTGACAATGTGGTGGATTATGTTGGGTATGACGGGGCGGGAACGGGAGCGGCGGGAGGAACGGGAGGAGGAGGGGGAGGGGAGAGGGAGGTACCGCCGCCGGCTTCGACTTCTTCGGCGTCAGCGTCGGGGTCGATCCCGTTCCGCGTGGGTCGCGGCGGCGGCAGCGAAGGCGCGGCGGCGAGTTACGAGCGGTACGGACCAGGACCAGGTGACCGTGCGTTCGAGCCTGCGCCAGGCCTGGTTGCTCGCGAGCGTCACAACCCGGGCCACCCCGGTCCACCGACTCCCTCGCACCCGCCCCCGCACGCTCACCCATTCGAGATCCACTCTCACGGGGGAGTGACGGATCCTGGGGCGAACAAGACGTGGGGCGGGGGCGAGCGGGGTGGGTACGTGTTTCGCGGGATGTGAGTGCGTGGGATGAAGAGGTGGATGCGAGGTCGGGGGAGTCTGCTACTCTGATGTTGCCGTTATCCTACGATGTAACTCTTGCTTGCGTTAGTTTTTTCTTTTTCGGATGGACAAGGAAGGTCGCGCTCGCTCGTGTTGGACCCACTTTGTAATGGATGCTTAATTAGCTCATTACGGCGAGTGGCTCCGGGCTGCTCGCCGCAAATTACAAGGTCGAGAACCTTGGCCTCGAGGGGTCGAAAGCGGGGTCAGGAGCTTGCAGGTGTAGCAGTAGCAGAGTGCTTGTAAGCGTGCAGTGCAACCGGTTTAGAACTCGCAACGAGTGTCCCGCAATGAATAATGAATGAATCGGGTCCCGCCATCTCGCTCCACACTCGCTGTAAGACTCCTGCTGGACTGGACTGGCGTGCTGGCGAGGAACTCACCGAACAGCAGAGTACACCAACAGACCAGCCACCCGCCTTCGAAACCCCGCCGCCTTATCACTCCCCGCCCTTCGCACCGTGTTCGCGGCCCTTTCGACACGGCAGATCCCAGTCGAGCTCGTTTCGGAGCAGCGAAAGTGTGCGAGAGTGCCGCCCTTGTCTCGAAGCGTTGTCGAACAGCGCGCCAACTCGTCCCCATCTCGCTCTCCTCGCTCGACCCCTTCGCACGCCGCCAGCCTCGCTCGCCTGGTCAAACAGCGCCGACGACGGAGTAGCCATCCAACGAGATCGGCAACACGATGGTCACCGCCCTCCCCTCATCGTCCTCGCACACCTTTCCCCCACAGCATCCTTCGACCTCGTCCACCGCTTCCTCGGCCCCCCGAAACTCGCGCACTATCCTGTCCGACACGACCTCTCAATGCTTCGGCAACCCCAATTCGCTCTCCGGACCTCCGCCGTCCCATTTCTTCCCCTCGGTTCCGAAGGCTCAGAGGGAGAAGGCCAGGCAGGCAAGGTTGGATGCGGCTGCTGCTGCTGCTGCTGCTGCGGGAAGCCCGAGTCCTCCTCCGCCTGCTGTACCTGCGAAAGACAGCGCGGGGCTGGTGGCGGGAGGAGGAGAAGCGGGCACCGGATCGTCAGACGACGAGCGACAACAACGCCAAGCGCGTGCTGAACTCGCTTCCTCAGGCCCTTTCGACAACCGCCGACCGTCTGCGGTCTCGCTCAGCGCGGGATCTGGCGTCGGAGCGGGCGGGAGTACGGGTACGAAGCGGCGCAGGGACGTCGATCGGACGAGTTGGGACGCCGCGAGTGAGCTGGTGAGGATTGAGAGGGAGAAGGACAAGATGTTCCAGGGTTCCCTTGGCGGCGGGAAGGGAAGCGAAGGTGTGAGGGACGAGGAAGACAGGGAGAAGACTCCGACGCCGAGTATGGCGCGGTCGCTTTCGATGGCCAACGGCTCCCATCCACGCGAGACGGCTTCGACATCCGCTTCTCCCGACCCTCCCGAACCCGCAAAACGCTTATCGATCGCCTCGCTCGTCTCGGACGACGCAGATGAAGACGCGATGGCTCTCGACGACGATGCGAGTGTTGTGACGGCTGCGACGGGCATGTCGGGTGGAGCGGCGAGCGATGGATCAGCGAAGGAGCCAGCGAAGAAGAGGAGTAGGACGTTGACGACTCCGGCTCAGACGGCGGTGCTGAATGCGCTGCTCGCAAAGGTGCGTTCGGTCGCTCCTCTCCTCGTCGTTCGGACGCAACTGACAGCCGAGCTCCCCTGTGCAGACTCGATTTCCCTCGACCGAGGTACGCGAGGAAGTCGGTCGGCAGATAGGCATGTCTGCACGACGAGTGCAAGTGTGGTTCCAGAACCGCCGGCAGTCGCAAAAGCGGCAACGGGATCGCGAGGCGCAAGAATCGGCGGCAGCTTCGGCAGCAGCAGCTTCAGCGATGTCGGCTGGTGGACACCCTTCGATGCACCACCATCCGGGCTACCCCACTCTCCATCCTCACGCCTACCCTCTCGCCGCGTATGGACAGCCCGTCTACCCCGGTATGCAGGCTGGCAAGCCTCTCCCGCCTCATCCCGGAGCAGTCTATACCGGCCGGCCGGACCTAAACCGAGACGCCTCGATGGACTCGCTGAGCAGCCAGCAGAGCTACGCCTCGTCTCGCCTCAGCATGGGCAGCAGCTACCAGGCGCCGAGCGCCATGCACAGTCGGGACTCGCTCGCGCCGCTGCCGTCCGAACAGCGGTTCTTGCACCCGTACGCGGGAGGAGCGCCGGCATACACATTTGGACGACCGCCTCATCCTGGATACGCCCCCGGCGGTCTGCCCGTCCCTCCGCCTCAACACACATACTCTCCACACCCCGGCGCACCTCGGTCTATCCCCGCGAAGCTTTACTTCCCGCATGTCCCGCGCTCGCATGCCCCGCCCGGCAGGATCCAGGCGGAGCCGCTCGCAAGTACGGCGGAAGTCAAGCTTCCTTCGCTGTCGGCCGTCCTCGGCGCAGGTCCCGCCGCTCCTCAGCCCGCTCAGCAACCTCCTCCCACCCTTCCCCTTGCCTCCGCGCCGGTTGACCACCAACCCATGTTCAGTCACTCGCCTTTCTCGCCTACTCCCGCGTATGCGAGCGTCACCTCTCCCGGTTCGGCTCCTCTCCCGAACCCGTCCTACCAGCGAGCCATGTTCTCGCCTGAACCGTCGTCCTCGTTTGAACGCCTTCGCATCTCGGGTGGACCGCTCTCGCCTACGTCAGCGACGGCTCCTTCGCCTTTCTCGCCCCTATCGACTGCACCGACCCCCTCGACGGCCGCAACGACTCCAGCTCCCGCTCGTCCAGGCTCGACCGACATCCTCGACGTCGCAATGGAGACGATGGCGTATCGCTCTTCGGGTCGGTCGTTGCCGCCTCGGCAGACTCTCCCGCCTCTGCGATCGGTCTTTGGCGATGCGCCTGTCGCTGCGCGGGGAGGGAAGAAGGGCGGACCGAGCGAGGCGGACAAGGCGTTGCTCGCGCCAATCAAGACCGAGTCTGCTGGTTCGTCCACAGCAGCATCAGGACCTCTTCGACTCCCGCCAATCCAGACCTTCGCAGCGGTCGGCTTGCCCACCGCCTCCTCATCCAGCTCCTCATCCGCTTCTCCTCCCACGACGACTTCCCGCCCTGCCCCGCGCGACTCACGCGCCTCGACATGGTCCGAAGCGTCTCACGCGACTCGGTCGTCAGGCGCCTCGTTCGAGTTTGGCAAGCCCCCTGCGGGGTCCTACCGCGCTTCAACGAGCAGCGAGAGGGACGTGCTTGCGGAGGAACGAGGGGAGAGGGACGCGAGGAGAGGCGAGAGTGTGGAGACGGAGGAGACGAGCGCGAGTGCGGCCGAGGTTGGGGTGGCCAAGTGAGCGCCGACTGAGCGCCGAGGTGGTGGTGGTGGTGGTGGTGGAGATGCTGCGGGTTGGGCTTGAACACTCTCGGGCACTCTCGTCTTCTTCTTCTTCTTCTTCTTCTTCTTGCTAGTTCATCTGATCTGTTCGGCGAGCCCGTCGTGTCGGAGCCGGAGTCTGTTGTACCCGTCCTCTGTCTCCAAGGTGTTGTGGTAAACCCTCGTCATCGTTAAATTTTATCACACGTGCTTATCCATACGTCCTTCGATGGCCTTCGAGTGTATCTAGCCGCAAGACAGCAAGCGAGTGCGACTTCACCTCGCAAACTTCTCTCTTCCTCGTCCGCCTCACTGGTTCTCGCTCACACGCCTCGTGGACGCCTTGCTCGCTCGCCAGACATCATCAATACTTTGTGATACTCTGCGGCGCCCATTCACTTCGTCCGCGATGCCGTCCCCGTGCGTGTCTATCCCCTCCCCACTTTCATCGCCAATGGAATGACACGGCCTTGGGAGTAGCGCTGCGCGTCTACAGGATGCACAAAGTATCCCTGGTGCTGACCGTTTCCTCGTCTTACACCTGTCGCAGCGTCGAATCACCCACTTCGCCATTTGACCCTCTCCCCTCCCCCTACTTCCTCTTCTTCTCGGTCGTCGAACCGCTCCTCACCTTCGCCGGCGCTGCGTACGCCATCTTCACTCCTCTACCTTACTACGTCGCACTCTATCCGGCGTCTCTTCTCGCTCCGCCAAACCCAAAAACGACCCATGTCGCCGCGACGATGGTCGTTCGTCAACTCGGTTCCTGCTTCTTCCTCTTCGCGCTCATGGGGTGCGTGCTACTGCCGGCTATGCGGAGAACCCTCAAGGATAGGCCGGCGGAGCTCGAGACGCTCGTACAAGCGTACTTGACCTGTCTTGCGGCGGCGGACCTAACGGTGCGTCTCGCTCCCAACACGAACAGGCACGTCAAGCCTTACTGACGTCCGTCTCTACAGCACATTGGCTTCACCCTCTTCGACCTCGGCCTCGAAGGCAGCGTCGCGCCGTCCGGTTGGAACGCTTTGGTTTGGGGGAACGCCGGCATCACATCAGTTCTCTTCCTCGTCAGAATGCTGTGGATGGCGGGAGTAGCACGAGGGTCGACCCGACCCGCTCTTCCCCCAAGAAAGGGGGAGTAAAGACTGCCGGCGGAATGCGATCCCGTCGCTCAAGACCGCCTCGAGCTCATTACACACGCTCAACTCCCGGCTATAACGCTTTCAGACGCCAGACGGCTGTGACTTGGAGCAATCGAGGGTCACGTTTCGCGGTTTTGACGCTCTCGGGACGATGTCGCGGTTTCAGCCAAGACGCCCTCTTGAGCCGGCTTTCCTGCCTTTCGCCTCTTTCCTCTTTGCACCTCACTTCCTTCGCTCTCCTCTCCTCACACGAGATCCAGCTATACACGCCACTCCTATCTCGCCACCACTCGCTCTCCTCGATGGCTCACCCTACCGCTGCTCCTCTCCCCCCCACTGCCCCTTCTGCTGGCAACCACTCTACCGGGTTCCGCGAGCCCACATTCTTACGCAAAATGCAGGAGACTATGGCGCAGCGTGCCTTGAGGTCATCCCCGTTGGCCATGCCCTCGTTCGCGACAGAACAGGCGCGTGACCGGTCCTCGCAGTCTCAACGGTTCTCAACTAACCCATCACGTCCTCGTTTCTGCAGCCTCACACGTACATGCATGGCGACGCCCTCACTCGCATTCAGCGAGACGTCAAGCACGGCTTCGAGACCCTGGATGCGATGGTCCAGCAAACGAACCTCAAGCTCGATGCCCTCTTCTCTCTCATCGAGGACAGTTGCATGCCCCCGCTCGCCTCTATGCCCTCGACGATGGCGGACATGGCTCACGAGGCCGCCGGCGACGAGTTGCCCAAGATGCCGCCGCTCGTCGACCACGAAGGCCGTCTCTACTATTTCGACGGGCATGTCGAGACGCCGCCTGCCCCTAACGTGATCGTCGCCGAGGTTGCTAGTGCTGCGGCAAACGTCGTTAAGTCTTCGGAACCTCTGCCGAGTTGCGGCTACTTGGGCTGCATCGCAACGGAGCACTCGCCCGTCCTTCAAAACGCCATCGAGCAGCCTCACACCCCAGCACCTCAGTCGAACCTCGAAGACGCCAAGATGGACGGCGACATTTCGGACGCTGAGACGGACGACACTCTTCCTGCCGGGTCGGGCGAAGACGCAGACACGGAGACGTTTGACGAGCCGGCGCCTTCGTCTCCCAGGCTTTCAGGCTGGGTGGACGACGAGTGGGAACTCAGCAATGTCGATCAAGAGCGCTTCGTCTATTCCGGAAACCCGAGGCGCCTCACGGACCGCTCGCGCAAGTCGCCGCCGCAAAAATCCCGGAGCGGTTTCCGCAAGCTCGCCCAGCTTTCGGTCGCTGACGACGACGACTTCTGCGAGGACGGCAGCGAGGAAGATCCGGATGTCCGCATCAACCGCTTACAGATTGCGCTTCTGGATGCTAAGCTCAAGCTCGCCAGGAAGAAACTTGCGATTGCGCAGAGGAGAGAGGCCGAGGCGGCCGAGTCGTCGATGGACGAGGCGGAGGATTGAGCGTACAGCGTACTTGTCTGTTTGTTATTTCTAGGCATTGACTTCGTTTCCCTCGCGCAAGTGGAGAAGACTGAAGCGGAAGCCTCGTTTCGAGCACTACTCGCTGTCGCTGCCAGTCTCCTTCCTGCCCTTGGCACCCCAGTAGGCCACCCTCGCATTAACTTTGTCCTGGCTCGACTGCTTCTTCTTCTTCTTCTTGGCCTGGCCATCATCCTCCGACGCAACCTTCATGGCACGCTTCGCCGGCGGGACGATCAAAGCCTCGACGACCTCGTCCGAATCGACTGACGACGCCGTCGTTGACGTCGCGCGAGAAGCTTGCACGCTGCCGTCGTGCCGGACAAAGTCGCCGCCAAAGCCCCCAAGAACGACATCGCCATCCGAGCGGTGCTCGTCTTCGCTAGCTGACGAGTCGTCCGTGACGTGGGTATAGACGTTGCGAGACGAGGTGGAGGTCGTCGCAACGGACGGCACGCCGAGGAGATACCGCGAGTCGCTCTCCTCGTCGCTCGACACGGCGGCACTGCGCGAGCCGGTCGTGTCGATGACAAAGCCTGCTCCGTGCATCGACGTATCGGCCTCGTCGTCCTGCTCCATCGCATGTGGAGCCAGAGCTTCAAGGGCCGCCTCCTTGGCCTTGGCGTCCTCAATTGCGGACCTGTCAACCAGCGGCTGGATCGTGAGAATGTCACTTCCCTCGGCCGCCGCCTTCTCCGCCTTCCTTGCGGCCTTCTTCTCCTGGCGCCTGGTAGTCTTCTTCTCCTTTTCCTCAATCTTGCGCTCGAGCCGCGCGATAGTCCGCTCGCGCTTCTCGCGGTCGCGCGCCTCCTGCTGCATCTTCTTCATGCCCTTCTTGCTCACACCAGCGCCGGCACCCTTATTTGGGTCGGTGCGGTCCAATAGGCGCTGCAAAACGCCGTCCTGCCATAGGCGGACATTGGCGTCTCGCGCGTCCGCATCGTGCTTCGAGAGGCCGATTACGGAGCCGAGCAGGCTCTGGCTCATGGGACTTGGAGGGTCGGAGTCGGCGTTGGGAAGCGCTGAAGCGGTGAGGGCAACGAGAGAGGGGTTGGTGCGGGAGGCGAGGAGCGAGTGGCGCTGGATGAGCCAGGCAGCGAGGGTGTCGAAGCCGCCCGCGAGCGTCTGGCGGACACGAAGGATGGCGTGCGAGCCGCCCGAGACGTCGTTTTCTGCGGAAGAAGCACGAAAATTAGCGCATTCTCCGGCTGAACGGGAGACAAAACGTACGCGGGTCGTTCGGGTCCTCGATCGATAGCAGGTACGGCTGCTGTGGCCGGAACCATCCCTTGTCGTGCTTGTTGAAGTATCCGCCGCGCCAGCGAAGCGTGATACCCGCCTGATCGTAGTTGAAATGCTTGCCGTAAAGCTCGAGGAACTCGACGAAGAGGAGGCCGAGGTTGCGGTTCGGGTTGATAGTCGCGGTTTGGATCTTCGGATGAAGCTGCACAGCGAGGAAGCGGTGAGTGTGCTCGTGCGCAGCGAAGGGTAGGAGAATAACGCACTTGAAGGAACGAGATGACCATGCAGATGATCGAGTAGCTGCCTAGTCCGCCCGTAAAGACTTCGTTCATTCCCCTCTGCGCCAAGAAAGCCTTGACGAGCAGCACCATCGATCTCGCAACGCCATGGTCGACCGAATGCGGCTCGGCTTCACCGCTTAACTGGCCTTCCTCGTCCTCGTCCTCATGCGAGTCGTCGTTCACGCCCTCGCCTCCTCCGGGAGAGGCGCGCTGCTTCCCCTTTCCCTGCAAAGCGCTCTTGCCCTTCGAAGACCCGCCTAGGTCAGCCATCCCAGGCTCGACGTATCCTTCCTCCCTGAACGCATACTCCTCCAACATGCTTCTCACCCGGACAGCCGCAGCAACACCGTTCTTCTGATTGACCGAGAGATCAACACTGAAACCACCGTAGCGAGTGACGAACTTGACGATCGGTACGCGAGCTTTGGCGATTACTACGAGAGACTGGGGCGCGGCGATGGAGGAGGTGAGGAGGAGAGAGGCGAGGCGGTGAAGAAGAGATGAGGAGGGTTTGAGAGGCGGCGAAGGCATGGATGAAGAGAGGACGACGAGGTCGATGTCACTGTGCAACGGTGCGCGGGAAAGCGTCAGTTCCGTTCTCCACGCCAGGCTAGCTTGGTTCCGCAACCCACCCGCCTGGCAAGTAAAGTCCCGTTCCGACGCTCCCGAAGCACTGCACGTCAGCATCAGGGTATTTGCTCTTGATCGTGCGGCGGATGAGCTCGATAGTCCAGAGGCGGAGCTGGTGTTCAATCGGGGTGGGCGAGATGTAGGTCACAAAGGCGCGGCATTCGGCGTTGAACCTGGACGAGGACGGTCGTCGTCAGTTCTCCCAGTTATGCGTACAGACTGCGCTCATGTAGAGCAGCAGGAACGAGACGCACTGGTCGATCGAAGTATCGTACTTGCGCCAGTTGACGCCCGGATCCTCGCACCACGGCGTGCTCCGCGCCTTCTCGCGGTCCATCAGCCTTCTACTCGACTCTTCCAGCTCCTCTTCGTCGACCTCGTCGAGCTTCCTCTTGCCGCCTCTCCTCCTCGAGCCGGGCACGCCGTCCCGCGGTCTCCCCCTGCCTCCGGCTGATCCAGTCTGCGGCGGCGGTGACGGCGACGCCTCGAACGAGATGAAGTCCTCCTGTCCCTCGAATTGCGCGCGAGACGCCAAGTCGGGAGGACCTTCGGTCTTCGCAGGACCCTTGCCCTTCGGTGTCGCCGCCTCCTTGTTCGCCGCGTTCAGCTGGCTCCGCAGCAGAGGTGTTACAATAGTGCGTTGGCGAGGTTTCGGAATTCCTTCGGCCGATGTCGAGGCGGGAGACGGTCCTTTGGAGTTTGCCAGCGATGAAGTCGATGGCGCGCCCCCGCTCGACAGCGATTGCACCGAAGACATCCTTGTCGTGCTAAGTTCGGACAGCTCTGCCGCACAAATGCAAGTCACAGCGAGATGTGCGAGGTCGGCGAGGTGAGGTCCTCCGGAGAGTTGCTCGAGGCGAAGGTCAACGGACAACCTCGACGACAGCGTGCTCTCTGCTTGCTGCAGCTGGCTTGACCGTGCTGGTGTGCTCTCAGACGCTGCTTGTGTACGCGCGCTCTCACAAGTTTCGTCCCGGTGCGTCCTCCTGCTCTCCATGACCTCAGCTCGCCCGACAACTCGCACATCGCACGGATCAAGACGCTGTTTGACGCGTGCCGGAGGACCGACGCAGTGCGTGTGAGGCGCCGGACGCGAGACTGATTCGTACAGGCCCCTCCGGCAGGTTGTTGGCCAGGTCGCGTCTTACCCCACCTACACCCTCAACCAGCTCTGCTCGTCTACGAACCGTTTGCAAGGGCTCGTGCAGCTGCTGATTCCACTCTCACGCCATCATGCCGCCCCGCATCCAGTCGTCCGATTCGGAGATGGAGATCCAGGAGACGAAGCCGGCCGCATCGACCCGCACGACTCCCGCTCGCAAACGCAAATCCGTTGCGCCCGTTGTGACACTCTCGTCCAACTCGGAAGGGAGCAGTGATGAGGAGAAGCCGGCGGCCAAGAGGAAGAAGTTTGAGGGGGGCAAGGCGGTCGCTACCAACAGCAAGGGAAAGGGCAAGGCCGCTGCCGCCAAGGACAAGAAGAAGGGCGAGAAAGAGGAGAGCAGCGAGTACGAAGGCGAGTCGGCGTCGTCCGAGGAGGACGAGCAGGACGAGGGCGACGATGAGGAGGAAGACATCAAACCGAAAAAAAAGGTCGCCATCTCGCAGGCCTCGGAACCCAAAGCGTCGACACCCGCCAAGAAGGCCCCGCCAGCGCCGAAGAAGCCGGCTGAGCACAACGCGGAGGAGGAGAAGCCCAAGTTCAAGTGGCAGCCGAAACCGCGTGGTGGTCCTGCCGCCCCAGGTGCGTCCGGGCACCGCTTTGCAATGCGAATGAAGCTTTGACAACAGTCCACAAGTTGACGACCCGGCTCTGCGCGGACAGGCTCGAAGGACATCCCCGAAGGCGCGCCCGATTGTCTCGCCGGCTTAACGTTCGTCTTCACCGGCGAGCTCGAGAGCCTATCGAGGGAGGAGGCGCAAGATTTGGCGAAGCGTTACGGAGGGCGCGTTAGCCATCACTGTCCCTTTCGGAACCACGTGCTGAATGGTCCTCTTCCGCAGCCGCGTCACTACCGCCCCGTCCTCCAAGACCTCCTATGTCGTACTCGGTTCCGACGCCGGTCCGAAGAAGCTCGAGCAGATCAAGAAGCACTCGATCAAGACGCTCGACGAGGACGGCTTCCTCGCGCTCATCGGGTCGCGTCCTGCGAACCAGGACGACCCGAAGGTCAAGGAGGCGAGGAAGAAGGAGGAGGCCAAGATCAAGGAGAGTGCGAAGAGCTTGACATTGGCAAAGGATGCGCCGTGAGTTGCTATCTCTCGCTGGCTGCTCACTGAATGGGCGAGGAACTGATGCAGCACGGCATACGCAGAGAACACCTGACGCAGCTCTGGACGACCAAGTATGCGCCGCAAAAGCTTAATGATATCTGCGGCAACAAGGGTGCCGTCGAGAAGCTCAGGAAGTGGCTCGAGTCCTGGTGCGTTGCCTCATCTGCCCTTCCTTCGCGCCGACGGGTGCAAAACATTGCGCAGTCCGGCTCGTGCTCGTTGGGGACGATCGGCTGACGAGTCGCACCCTCGTAGGCCGAAGAACGTCGCCTCAAGCTTCAAGAAGCCCGGTCCCGACGGCATGAACATCTTCCGATGCGTGCTCATCTCCGGCCCTCCCGGTATCGGCAAGACGACTTCCGCCCACCTTGTCGCCAAGCTCGAAGGGTACGATGTTCTCGAGCTCAACGCGTCCGACACGAGGAGCAAGAAGTTGCTCGAAGAGGCGTTCAAGAGCAAGGTAACGGATGCGACGCTGAGCGGGTTCTTCAAGAAGCCGGGAGAGGAGGTAAGTCGGCGGGTCGGCGGGCTTTCATTGTTTCTCGTCCGCGTTCGTCCCGCGAAGACAGGCTAAACAATCCGTTTTGACAGCACGACCCGTCAACAGGCCTCACTGTGAATCGCAAGTCGCTTATCATCATGGACGAGGTCGACGGCATGTCGGCAGGGGACCGCGGTGGTGTCGGCGCGCTTAGCCAATTCATCAAGAAGACCAAGATCCCGATTATTGCCATCGCCAACGACAAGACCAGTCAGAAGATGAAGCCGCTCCTCAACACCTGCTTCCAGATGACCTTCAAACGGTGCGTGTTGGTTACTGATGCGCGTGCTGCCCTGGCTGACGATCCGATCGTTCCAGCCCGTCCGCCCAGGAGATCCGCTCGCGCATCATGTCCATCGCCTTCAAGTGGGTTCGCGACGCCGCCTCGCCGGCTCATTATTCCGCTGACCGCCTTGCATTGCGCACAGAGAGGGCCTGAAGCTCGACGGGAAGGTCGTCGACCAGCTTGTCGCTGGCTCGAACTCTGACATTCGCCAGATCGTCAACATGCTCGCGACGTACAAGCTTAGCGCCAAGGCGATGAGCTACGATGAGGGGAAGAAGCTGTGAGTTGCACTTAGTCGCCGCGTTGTCCCAGGCCAACACTTAGCTGACCTTCCGGCCTCCTCCTCACAGCGCCAAGATGAACGAGAAAAACACGATCCAGACGCCCTGGACGCTGTACAGCAAGCTCACCGGCCCGCAAGCCTTCTCGCCCGTGTCCGGCATGACGCTCAACGACAAGGTCGAGATCTATTTCCAGGATCATTCGATCATGCCGCTCTTCGTTCACGAGAACTACCTCAAGGGCGACTTTGCACGTGCAAAATCCGAGACTGGGCCGGGCAAGCAGCTCAAGAGGCTCGAGTTGATGCAGAAGGCGTCCGAGAGCATCTCGGACGGAGACCTCGTCGATGCCATGATTCACGGGTGCGTCCTGGACCGTCCTCGCAAGCTGGACCAGCGTGGTACTGAGCCTCTGCGTCCATTGCTGCATGTAGTACCCAGCAGCAGTGGTCGCTCATGCCCCTGCACGGCATGCTCTCCTGCGTTCGTCCGGCTTCTTTCACGTACGGCCCTGGCGGCGGCTACCCCAGCTTCCCTGCGTGCGTGACCCATCCCCTAGTCGCATCCTCTGCCAGCTTGAGCGCTAATCATCTCCTGTTTCGCGCAGCTGGCTCGGCAAGAACTCGACGCAAAGCAAGCTCGGCCGCCAGCTCAACGAGATCCAGATCCGCATGCGCCTCCGCGTCTCGGGCGACAAGCGCGAGATCCGCCAGTCGTACATCCCCACCCTCTTTCCGCGCCTCGTGCAGCCGCTTATCGACCACGGCACCGACGGCGTCGAGGAGGTCATCGAGACGCTTGACCAGTACTACCTGAGCAAGGAGGAGTGGGACGCGATCGTCGAGATGGGCATCGGCGAGGGGATGGGGCAAGAAGAGGTGCTCAAGAAGATCCCGGCGCAGACTAAGTCGTCCTTCACTCGCAAGTGAGTCGCCCGTTTTCCCGCTTCCTGCCAGAAATTATGCTGACTGCCAGTCTCGGTTTAGGTACAACTCGTCCGATCACCCGATCCCCTACTACAAGCCCGATGGTGGCAAGTCCAAGGCGAAAAAGCTCGCACCGGCTGGCGAAGCTCCTGACCTCGAGGAAGCTTTTGTGGGTCCCGCTTCTCGCCTTTCAACGAAACACAGAGCACTAACCGCAGTCGCCATGTTACCGCGCAGGTTGACGAGGACCTCGACGAGGCGGATGCCGAGGACGAAGCCGCCGATTCCGACTCTTCGGCGGGAGATGTCGGTAAGGACAAGCTCATCAAGGCTAAGAAGGGTCCAAGAGCAGCCGCAAAGAAGGCCAAGGCAGGTGCGGGCTCGAAGGCAGTGCCGAAGGGCAAGGCGGCCGCGAAGAACTGAGTAGAACGTCAGGAATCGAGGAGGAGGGGGAGCGCTTGTCCACGTCTGTGGGTTCTCGGCGGCTCGCACGCTGCCTCTGTATTTTGTTCTCGCTCACTTATGTAGACTGTCCCGCCGCGTCTTGGGATGCGCAACCGCTTTTACGCTTCGATTCGGACTTCTGCACCGCGAGCGAGCGAACCTCTTCCTTCGGGAGAGTCTCGTCGAAGACGTCTTCCATTGACGCGCAGTCACGTCTCAGCAGGGACGCAGGACCTGCGAAAGCTGCTGTTTCCGTTGTTGTGACGAAGCCTCGCTTTTGCTCTTGTCCTCCTGCACTCGCAAGTCGCTGGTTCACGCTCGAGCTGCCAGACCAGCGACAACTGCTACAGACACGACTACAGACTCTCCCACGACACACCCGGTCTTACACACAGCAAGTAACGCTTCGAGCTCCTCCCCGACCCCCTCTGGCCCACACTCGCCGCTCACCACCACCGCAAGAAGGCTGCACAGCTAGCCAGTGAAGGGCGAGTAGATGGCAAGGCTCAAGCGGCAGCCCAAGAAGGGCGGTTCGGCTCACCCCGGCATCGCCAGCTTCATCAAGCAACTCCAGCAGGTGCCTCAGCACGAGCTGCCTGCGCTCGTTCAGCCACTGCTCGAACATGGTTGGGAGTGGCCCAAGACCGACCTTCAGCACTGGGTCTACCCGCTCAATCGGTTTGATGAGATCCTCGAGAACGTCATCCGCGACTATGACCTGGGTTCGATGGAACACTGCCAGACGAACGAGTTCACGCCGCGGACCAAGGAGCTCCTCCTGAGCGTCCTCGGTTTCCAGAAGCTCCTCCTCGAGAACTCGACGAACCGAAAGATCTTCAACGGTTTCGACGTGAGTTCGCCCTCCCCGGCGGGTCTTGACCCTGGGTTGGTGCTAACTCCGCTCTGTATGGCGTTTCTCGCAGCGCATCAATGACCTCCTCCACACCACCAATATGTCTGTCCTCCTCGCAACTCTCCGCCTCGCTCTTCGCCCTGCTCAGCAGTTCTCGTCGATCAACTCGTCTCTCAATGCCGCCCCCTTCTCCGAGAAGCGCCTTCTCGCTCTTGCACAGTCGTGGGGAACTCGCGAGCACGGCATCGAGCTTTACCAGCTCGCCGAGGACAAGCAGCTCGAGGCTCCGCTCGAGTTGCAGGAGCCAGAGTGGCAGTTCTACCGCAAGGCGGAGCCAAGCAAGGGCGCGTCCGAGGCGAAGCCCCAGGAACAGGGGATGGAGGACGATGCTGCGGAGCCCGCGGCGTCTGTGCCTCAGGCTTCGACCAGCGTCTCTACCCCGGCCCCCGTTCGTCGCACCGCATTCTTCGCTCACCACATCCACACTCCAGCGCGAGAGACGCCTTCGACGCCCGCAGCGCCGGCAACGCCTGCAGCTGGCACGTCGGCGCTGGCTTCGAAGTCCAACGAAGGTCTCACGACAATCCACCTCCCCAACCTATGCACAACGCAGAAGAGCGCGATCGACATCCTCCTCGACCTGTCCGAGACTCATCAAATTCCCGACTCGGACCGCCTCGACCTCCTTCAGCGCATCCGTATCGGTCAAGCGCTGTCTTCGCCTAGCGCGGACGCCCGCCAGCAGCTCCTCGTCGTTCGCCTCCTCGCACTCGCCATCTTCGCGCACTCGCAAAGTGAGCAAGCCGCTCAGCTCAAAATCTTCCTGTACGAGCCCGACTTGATTGCCCAAGTCGCCGAGCTCGTGCATCCCGAGCGCGACGTTCCGGTCGAGGTCCGCAGCGCGGCCCTGTACGCGTTGGAAGCGTTCGGCAGGCGGAAGTCGAGGACTGCTGAGGTGGCAAGCGCGCTCAATGCGAGCGTCAGCCACGGAGTTTTGTTGGAAACGGTCCGCAAGATGGCGGCTGACCTTGACACGGACGAGCGTGCGTGCGGTTTCTCTACCTCTGGGCTCGCCGGTATTGACAACGTTCTCGACAACAGCTGAGACAAACGTCGAGTACATCGACGCGCTTTTCCACGTCCTGACCTACATGAATATCCACACGACGATAGGGTCGATGGTTATCGGCGCCGGCATCGTCGCCGTCCTCCTCGACTTCCTCCGGAACGAGCGACGAGGGTATCTTCAGCTGCTAGGCGCAAACAAGGCGAACATCCTCCTTGACGGCTTCGTCTCCGGCTACTCGAACGCCTTCACGGCCTTCATGTCGGCGGGCGGGCTGAACGTCTGGGTCGCTCGCATTGAGAGTGAGGTTGACGAAGCTGTTTCTGCGTACGCGGATGAGGCAAAGAAGCTCAAGTCGGCGGTCAAGGAGAGCGCATTCGGTCTCCTGCCGTTCCAGCAAGGCGCCCTGATCAAGTCGGTCCTTCGCGCCCTCCAACGCCTCCTCGCCGGATCTGGCACGACCGAGGGCCTCCGTAACATCATCGACACTTCCCTCCTCGACAGCATCAAGACAGTTATGCAGAACCGCCCCGTCTTCGGCCCGCAGATCTTCTCCCTCACCGCAAACATCGCCGCCACGTTCGTCCACAACGAGCCGACATCGCTTGCCGCGCTCCAGGAGGCCAAGGTGCCCGAGATCTTCTACGACTCGCTCGAGGGCATCATTCCCGCCGCCAACGAGGTGCTCCAGGCGATCCCGCACGCCATCGGCGCGTTCTGCCTCAACCAAGCTGGACTCGACCAACTTCTTGCGAGTCCGCTCGTCGACAAGTACTTTGAGATTTTCACGTCGCGCGAGCATGTCGAGCTCCTGCGGGATCGCGATTCGGCGGTCATCCTTGGCAGCTCGATTGAAGAGCTCATCAGGCACCACCCGGCTTTGAAGGAGAAGCTGATGAAGGGCATTTATGGCGTCCTGGAGGCGCTGAAGGCGAACGGCGAGCGCTTCGTCGTGCCCGACGGCGAGGAAGGGTACAACCTCGTGGCAGCGTCTGCCTCGCGCGACGTTCCGATGCAGGAGGCGGCGACGGCAACGACGACACAGGCGGCGAGAACGGGTCAAGAGCAAGGTTCCGATCAGGTGCGGCAAGAGCAAGATGCGCAGGACAAGGACAAGAAGAAGGAAGCGGAGCTCGCGAAGAACAACGCGGCGACCGACGCCATCGATGTCTTCGGACGCGTACGTTCACTCTTCGTTGACAACCGCGGTCCGGTACGCTGACTTGCACCGTCTGCAGTTCCTCGAGGGCCTGTTTCAAAACACAGGCCAGGTTGTCGACGACTTTTTCGGTGTGACGGACAAGGTCTTCGAGACGCTCCTCGACCTCCTCGCCCTGCCTTGCTCTCCCGCAATCATGGAGCAGAACAACGGCTACAGCTCCATTGCTGCCATGTTCCGAATCGCCACCGAGACGAAGGCGAGCGAGGTCCTCTCCTGCATCCTGCGCCGCACCGACAAGTGGATGCAGGAGACCGAGTGGTTCTGGAATGCAACGGCGACCGAGGGTCTCGCTCGCAACTCGCCGCTGACCGCCATGGTCAGCCCCTCGGTCGACTCGCTTCCCGGCCAGCAGAAGCGCTTCCGCGACGTGACCATCCTCCTCTCGCACATCTCGCTCCTCTCTGACGTCTTCACTAACCTCACCTACGCGTACGGGAAGCCAGCAACGGTCATCCTCAGCGTCTTCACCAAGCCCGCTGCGCAGGCCGAGGTCCTTGGTCGCGTCGGGCGCGTTTACCGCGCCTGCCAGTGGGAGAACGTCGCGATCCGTCCAACCAGCTTTTGGACTGGCGAGGCGTCGAAGGCGGCGACCGAGGAAATCGCCGAGCGCGCTCCTCAAGGCGAGGCGCCGACACCGGCGATTGCAGCTTCGCGCGAGCGTCAGCAGGAGCAGGCAGCTGAGAAGGCGGCGGTCGAAGCAATCTCGACACCAGCAACGCCCGACTCGCCCAACATCAAGCTCATCCAGGATGTCCTGCAAACTTTCACCAAGTCCACCCTGCCGTTCATGCAGGCAGTTCTCAAGCTTGTCTTGCAGCGACGCACGACCGAAGCTGCGCATCGCGCTGTCGGACAGACTGTCGCCGAGAAGCTCGCTCGCTTCCTACGCGACAGCCTCGAATGGCCCGAAGCGAAAGAGCTCTCTGCCAATCTCGCATACGCCGCGCAGAGCCTCATCCTCGTCAGCAAACTCCTCTTCGACGGTATGTCGCCTGTCGGCCGCTTTCTGATTGGCGATCGCTAGCTGATAGCTTCGATTTTTCGCAGAACGCCCGAACGGGTTGCAAGTCCAGCTCCTGCGCTCGTTCGTTGCGTGCGGAGGCTTCGAAGCCTATTTGCGCCTCTTCGAGCGGCTGCAGGGTGTCGCGACGGAGTACTTCGCCTCGTCATCGGACGCGAGCGCTGCTTCTCCGCTCATCATCCCCGTCTTCGGTGGTCTCAAGACGGTGCTCGAGCTTCTCACCCGGCTCACGGCGGTCAAGACAATTCTCGAGGCGCCCCAGACGGCGATACTGCTTACGCGGGAGAAGGATCCGGCGAGTCGCAACTATTTCAACGCGCCCGCTTTCCTCGTCCGCCTTCGCGCCGCAGCTCTCCCGTCGATCTGCGCCATGTGGGAGCAGCCGTGGCTGCGCAAGTGCCCGCAGAACGTCGTTCGCAGCCTCGTCGCCACACTCATCAACATTCTCAAGGCGGAAGGCGAGGACCAGACGGATCAGCCGCCCCGTGCGGAGGTGGGCCGTCCGCTCGGCCAGGTCATCGCGGACGGCAATCTCGCTGCCGGAGGCGCGGCGAACGCCCTCAATGCCATGTTTGGCGGAGGCCAGCTCGGAGCACTCGCCGGCGTCCCAACTACGCCGCCCGTTCCGGACGAGACGCGCATCGCGCAGTTGATGGACATGGGCTTCCCGCGCGGCGCCTGCGAGACGGCGCTTCGCCGCACCCGCAACAATGTCGCTCTCGCGACGGAGTACCTTCTCCAACACCCAGACGTGGTCGGCGCCGCACGCGACGAGGAAGCTCGTCAGCTTCCCGCTCCTGCGCCGCCAGCCCCCCCTGCCGATGCTCAACCCGCGCAGGCTGAAGCCGTCGAGCCTGCGCCTGCACCTGCCGCACCGCAAGACCCGCCCGCCGAACCAGCACCTCCTGCGGCGGAACCTCAAGCGGATGTCGAGATGGGAGATGCGACTGCAGACGCCGCTCCCGCACCCTCGACCACAGCGGCGGATGAGCCGCCCGCTACGCACGAAACGCCGATCGACGAAGTAAAGAAGGAGCTCAAGGTCGCCCGCGAGAAGATCGAGGCGGGCTTCATTCACCGCACGCTCGAACTCGCCGAGGACTTCGCCGACATCGTCTTCGACGTCAAGAACGTCTTCAACTCGCTTGCACCGGCGAGCGGTGTCGAGTCGGGCAAACCGCCGTTCAAGCCGTTGCTCGATGAACTCGACTCCTTCGCCGAGGAGAGCGTCGCCGACACCCGCGAAGCCGCCATCACGACTCGTCTGCGTCTCATCGCTCTCATCACCACCGATGCGAGCTATCGCGAGACCGTCGAGACGCTACGCGAGGACGTCATGTCGACCGTGATGCGCTTCGAGCGTCGTTACTCGGCCAAGTCCCCCGCCAAAGATGCCCGTCCAAAATGGCTGGCGCCTTTGATGCTGGTCGCCGACTCGATGCTCGCCATCCAGGATGTGCCGCGACCGACCGAGATTCTCGCCGAAGGCAGCGAGGTCCCCTCCGTCGAGCTCGTCGCCCAAGGTCCGGCGTGGATGGACGAGCGGAAAGCCCTTTTCGACCTCGCGCTCGACGTCCTCAACAAGGGCGTCTCGACACGCGACGTCTTCATTTCCACGCTGCGCCTCCTACTCTGCCTGACGCGCGACCACGCTGCCGCCGCCCTGTTCGCCGAACGAGACGGCGTCCGAACCCTCCTTTCCTCCTTTGCGATTGACTCACCCGAAACCAAGGGTTGCCGGTCGTACGCCGTCATGATTCTCCGCCACGTCGTTGAGGATCAGGCGCTGCTCAAGTCTGTGATGGAGCGAGAACTCGAAGGATGGTTCGGCACCAACCGGTCAAAGGTCTATCGTTTCCGTCTGCGCTCAACTTCCACGACGAGCTGACGATCCTCGTAGCAGGTGGCCGATGCGACTGGCTTCGTTCGCGCGACGCACAGTGTCGCCCTGCGCAACATCGGAACGTTCCTGGAGGCGGCCAAGTCGACCATCAAGCTAGTGCGAGCCGATGCCCCGCATCACTACCACGTCACGCTGCAGCGAGACGAAGGCGCGAATGCTGGCAAGCAGGTCGATATCGAGCCGCTCAAGTCGCCGCTTAACCAGGGCGCCACCGAATCGACGGACGCCGTCATGGGCGACGCACCGACCAAGGTCGCCGGCAGAGCAACGCTCTCTCCAGTGCACCCAGCTGTCGATGCAGTCGTCCACCTGCTCATGCAGCAGGCGCTGGAAACTAGCAAGGGCGCCGTCGCGCCTGTACCACGGCCTGCGGAAGGTTCCGAGCCGGCCACCGGCATCCAGCTCGATACATCGAAGAAGGACGCGGTCGACGCCCACATTCCTGCCGACGTCCCCCTCGACGACTTCTACCAGTCGGCCTTCTCTCTCGCATGCCTCGCCGAGCTCGTCGCATCGTACAACCCATGCAAGTCGAGCTTCCTCGCCTTCTCGACCCGCAAGAGCGGGAGCAAGGACACGATGACGCCCAAGTCGCGCTCCTCGTTCCTCTACTTCCTCCTGAACGATCTCGCGCTGTCTTCGTCGCTCGCCCCGGTCGGCGACTTTGACACCAAACGCGTTTCGTCGATGTGGGGTTGGGCGTCGCTGGTCATCGTCGGCCTCTGCTACGACTCGGCAGCAGCGTCGACACTCGGCAATGCCGCGGACAAGGAGTCGGCCAACGAGATTACGATTGTCCGCAAAGCCGTCCTCGAGGTCATCGCACGAGCATTCCGTGACGCGATGGCGTCGTCCGAGCCGACCGAGACTCGTTACGCCCGCCTCGCCTGTCTCTCCGACCTCTGCCATCGTCTGTTGACGGCGCGCCCCTTCCCAAACGTGAACCGGCCGCACTCTGAGACGTCGATGCAGCTCGCCAAGCTCATGCTCGAGAAGAATTTCGCTGTCATTCTCACGAATGCTCTCGCCGACGTCGATCTCAATTACCCTCACGTCAACGTCCTGATCAACGCCATCCTGCGCCCGCTCGACCACCTCACCAAGATCGTCACGAAGCTTGGACGCGCCAAGGGAGCGTTGTCGGGCGCAGCAGGCGCCGCAAAGGACGACGCCATGTCGAGCGACTTGTCGTCGGATGACTCGTCGATGATGAGCGACGGCGAGACCGTCAGCGACGAGTCTGACGTGGAAGTGAGCCCGGAGGATCAGGCCGCGGTCGACTTGTACCGCAACTCGGCGCTCGGCATGTATGAAGGCGAACTCGAGCAGGGCCAGGCGGAGGAGTACATGAGCGAGGATGAGGAGGCTTTCGACGACGACGACGACGAGATGATGGAGGAGGAGTTTGACGGCAGCGAGTTTAGCGATGCGTCCGACCTGGATGACGACGAGGTAAGACCCGCACTGTCAGGTTCGCTCGACCTAGTTAAGGTCTGACCGGAACTCAATCTCTGCAGGAGCATGGTGGCCATCGGTTCTCGGACGCCGAGATGGAGGAGATGGCTGCGGAAGATGAGGACGACCTCGATGGCGATTCGGATGGTGGAGGCTCCATCATCGACGCTGACGATGTTGAGGAGGAGATCATTTTTGAGGACGGCGCCGAAGGCGAAGATCAGCTTGAGGCTTTTGAGGCCGGTTTCGAAGGCGAGGAGGATGACTGGGTGGACGAAGACGACGAGGATGGCGGTGGTCCTGCTGACGGCGCCGACGAGCTCGTGTTCGGCGGCGAGGCAGGTTTGGGAGAGATGGATGATGAGGAAGGCGTCGACGAGGCCGGCGACAGTGAGGGCAATTTCACCGACGAGGAGGAGCTGCTCACAGGCGAGCTCGAGTTCGACCCCGAGATGACCGAGCAGCTCCGTGCCCAGTCGACCGCCCAAGCGTACGGTTGGGACCCAGTCACGGGCGGCGATGGAACCACAGCGCGCCGCAACCGCACTCTCGCCGAGGACATGATGATGCTCGGCGACGCCGGCGCCGACCGGCCCCGCAACCAGAACACGGCGGCGCCGCACCCTCTTCTCGCCGAATCGTCCGCCGCCGAAGCCGCCCTCGAATCGGCTGCGCGTCGTCCTCGCGGCAACCATCCCGCGCGCCGCGATTCGCCTGCCTACCGCGAATGGGTGCGCTCTGTCGAAGCGATGCTCGGCCCGGGTGGCGTCAACACGCTCGAGGATCTCCTCGGTTCGCAGGGCCTCTCGCACCTCCACGGTCCCGACCAGGTTAGCATCCAGCTTCAGCCGACCGCAGAAGGGGGAATGGCGGTGGTCATCCAGCCGAATCCAGGCGCACGCGCGCAGCACGCCCACCAGCACGACGCGCATCGTCATGCCGCGTCGTCTGCAGCTCAGCCTAGTTCGAGGTCGGTCGCACGACAGCTCTCCGACCGTATCAATGCTGCGTCCGCCTTCCTTCCGCTGCAAACGAACCAGCGATGGTACGAGGAGAGCCGCATTCTTCAGGGTGCGTGTCGTTCCCTCGCTTCTCGGTGGTCTACGTGCAGCGCTGATGCTCCAGTTTCGTAGGATGCGTGCTCGTTAACGAGCGCATCGTGCGGCTCGCCAACCACCTCATCAACGTGCTGCACGGTCCCGCTCGCGAATCGGCGAAGGCAGAGCGCAAGAAGGAAGAGGAACGCCAAAGGCAGACGGCGCAGGATGCGAAGAAGATCGCTGAGCGCCTCGAGGAGGAGCGAGCTCAAGCAGAGGAGGAGGAGCGCAAGCGGAGAGAGCAGGAGGAGCAAGAGCAGGAGAAGGCGAAGCAGGAGTCGGGTGCTCGGGCAGAAACGGAAGCGCCGGCTGGACGTGCTTCGATGGAGGTCGACAACGAGCCTACGGAGGAAGTTCCTGAGGACGTCGCTGAAGTCATGAACCTCGCTCGCTCGCTCGCCGCGGGACTCGCGGTGCCATCCACCTCGGGATCCACGCCGCCAGCTACCTCGCGACAAGAAACTCCAGCAGCTGCAACTTCTGCAGCGAACGCAGCTCCTCCAGTCGAGGCTCCTGCCGCAGTGGAAGAAGCAGCAGCACCCGTTGCCAGCGGTTCGGGTGAAGCACCGCAACAGGAACGCGTCACCGTCCTCGTCCACGGCGAAGAAGTTGACATCACCGACACCGGAATCGATCGCGAGTTCCTCGAGGCGCTCCCCGACGACATGCGCGACGAGGTGATCCGACAACACCTGCGCGAAATTCGCATCCGCTCGACAGGTCCTCCTCCGGCGGTGCCCGAGCACATCAACTCCGAGTTTCTCGACGCATTGCCGCCGGCGCTGCGTGACGAAGTTCTCCGTCAGGAGGCAGCAGCCCAGCGTCGTGCTCAGGCTGCGCCTGCGGCTGCAGACCAAGCCGCTGACCGCGCCGACCAGCCAGCCGACTTCGCCGAGGTCAACCCGGCCGACTTCCTCGGCACGCTCGACCCTGCATTGCGGTCGGCTGTCCTGTCGGCGGAACAGGGCAACGCGCCCAGTCCGTTGGACGCCATCCTAGGCGGCCTCTTCGCAGGCGGGACCAGGGCCCGTCGAGGTCCCGCCGCAAACGCGGCGTTGCAGGCTGTTGGCGGACAAGCGGACGTCGCCGACCGCGCCAGGGCTGCTCCGGGTCCACCAGGTCAATCCGCCGCCAAGAAGGCAGCGCCACACCGTGAAGTCATCCAGCTGCTCGACAAGTCCGGCCTCGCAACTCTCGTTCGGCTACTTTTCTTCCCTCAACCTCTCAAGCGGCATTCGCTCCAGCGCGTCCTCGTCAACCTGTGCGAGAACAGCCGCACCCGCGTCGAGCTCGTCCACCTGCTCCTGACGATACTGCAAGACGGGACCCGCGACGTCTCGGCAGTCGACAAGAGCTTCTCGCAGATGAGTCTGCGGGCGAGCCGCGCTCTCGCAACCAAGGAGACGCCGAAGCGCAGGGCGCCCGAGACTCCTGGCGGCTCTTTGCCGCACTTCCCCGGCGAGAGCGTCCCAAACCTGATCGCCCAGCGCTGTCTCGAGGCGCTTGGCTTCCTCGTCTCGTCGAACGAGCAGACCTCTCTATACTTCCTCACCGAGCAGGAGGTCCTCGTCAACAAGCGGGCAACCAAGAAGGGCAAGGGAAAGGAGAAGGTGAGCGCGCTCGAGTCTGTTTCGTCCGCACCGTCACCGAGACTTGTTATCCGCAGGTTGCGCCGACGACGACGTACCCGATCATCGTTCTCCTTGGACTCCTTGAGCGACCGACGACACTCAAGACGCCCGCGATGATGGAGGCAATCACGACTCTCCTCGCGCAGATCACGCGCTCGCTCACCTCGATTGAGAAGCCTGCGCCCTCCAAGACCGCCACAGCTCCCGTCACTCAGTCTTCGACAGACGCTGGTGGCGCTGCAGCTTCTTCGACTGCTGCAGGACCTGGACTGATCGCAGAACCCGCGACCGACCAGAAGGCGAAGGACGCGAAGGACGCGCCCTTGACCGTGGAGGCGTTGTCGAAGAACCCGCCGCAGATCCCGGCGACGAATCTCGGCCACGTCGTCAACGTCCTTGACGCGGGCGAGTGCTCAAGCCGCACGTTCTCGCAGACTCTTGGCCTCATCCAGAACCTCTCGCACCTCGACGGAGCCCGCGAGATCATCCTCGGCGAACTCAAGGCTCGCGCTGAGAAGATCTCGCAGGAGATTGTCCCTGCGCTCGTCGAATTGCTCGACACGATCAGCCGCGACCAGCCGGTCAGCGGCGCTACGCTCGGCAAGTTTACGCCTGCCTCGTCGAATCAGGCAAAGCTGCTCCGAATTCTCAAGACGATCGATTTCTTCGGCGCAGCGCCCAAGAGACTCTCGTCGGCCAACAGTGGGGAGCCGGCTTCCAAGGCACTGTCTGCGGAGGAGGAGCAGGTCAAGAAGATTTACGCTTCGCTCAGCCAGTCCGGCCTGTGGAAGCGACTTGGAGACGCTCTCGGCGCCATCGAGGCGAAGCCCGATCTGCTCTACCTCTCGACGGTCCTCCTTCCCCTAATCGAGTCTCTCCTCGTCGTCAACAAGTTCACCGACGCGTCTTCGACGGACTTCATCGACTTCACGACAGCGCACAGCAAGATCCTCAATACGATGGTCCGCAACAACCCGTCGCTGATGAGCGGATCGTTCGCCGTCCTCGTCCGCAACTCGTCCATGCTCGACTTCGAGAACAAGCGGTCCTTCTTTTTCTCTGTGCGTTTCCAAGCGTTCCGCGTTGCATAAGCAACGGTCTGACAAGCTGTCATTGCTCCCCGCAGCGCCTGCATGACCGTTCCCAGCGGAAGCGGCCTCACTATCCCACAATCAACCTGAACGTCCGCCGCGCGCACGTCTTCGAAGACTCGTTCCACGTCTTCAACCGCAGGTCGGGCGAGGAGATCAAGTTCGGCAAGCTGAACGTCAAATTCTACGACGAGGAGGGAGTCGACGCAGGAGGCGTCACTCGGTGCGTCTCGCTCGCGTCTTGCGTTCCGGGCCGCAACATGCTGACACGGCGTGCACAGCGAATGGTTCGGAGTGCTCGCGCGCCAGATGTTCAACCCAGGCTACGCGCTCTTCCAGCCGCAAGCCGCCGACTCGCTAACATACCAGCCGAACAAGGTGCGCAGCGTCGTTCCTCTTTCGGGGCGCCGCAATGCTGAGAATCTCGCCCCGCAGTCGTCCGCCATCAACGAGAACCACCTCGAGTACTTCCGCTTCGTCGGCCGCATCATCGGAAAGGCCATCTTCGACCAGCGCATCCTCGAAGCCCATTTCAGTCGTTGTGAGTCGCCTTCTCTTGCGCTTACCGACGGCGACGAGCTGACTCGCCCTTGGATCACAGCCGTCTACAAGCACATGCTCGGAAAGCCCGTCGACCACCGCGACCTCGAGTCGATCGACCCCGAGTACTATAAATCGCTTGTGTGGATGCTCGAGAACGACATCGAGGGCATCATCGACTTGACATTTTCTGTCGAGCGTGACGAGTTTGGCGTCATGGAGGTCGTCGACCTCATCCCGAACGGCCGCAACATCCCGGTGACGAACGAGAACAAGCACGACTACGTCCGCCGCATCGCCGACCAGCGCCTTTCCATCGAGATCAAGGACCAGATGGACGTGAGTCGCCGGCTTGCGCTTGTCGCAGCCCTCGAGCATGGCCACTGACCTTCGCGTCACGCAGGCGTTGCTCAACGGTCTGTACGACGTCGTCTCGAAGGACCTGCTTCAGATCTTTTCCGAGCGGGAACTCGAGCTGCTCATCTCGGGCTTGCCGACGCTCGATGTGGACGACATGCGGGCGCACACCGGTGGGTCTCGACATCGTGGTGTTCCACTGGATGGTAGCTGACCTCCTTTGTCGCTAGATCTTGTCGGATTCTCGCCGTCTGATCCTGTCGTTGCGTGGTTTTGGCGCGCCGTCAGGTCGTTTTCGCAGGAAGAGCGTGCCAAGGTTCGTCTCCTTCCGCCTTGGCTCTGCATCTCGCTTTCGTAGGCTGACTTGACGCACTCCGTCCTGCAGCTCCTCCAGTTCGTCTCTGGGTCGTCTCGCGTCCCGCTCGAAGGCTTTGCTGCGTTGCAGGGCATGAAGTGAGTTGCCTATGTCGGTCAGCTTGATCTCGCTCCTTCCAGCCGCTGACCTGTTCTCACGTCGCAACAGCGGCGTGACCCGGTTCAACATCCACAAGGCCGGCAACAACGCGAGCCTGCCGACCGCGCACACCTGTTTCAACCAGCTTGACCTGCCGGTCGGGTACGAATCCTACGAGCATTTCCGCCGCCAACTCTCGCTCGCCATCCACGAAGTGAGCTGGAGCTTCTCTTCATCGTCTCGACGCCACCTGCTGACGCATGACTGGTTCGACAGGGAGCAACTGGCTTCGCTTTCGCCTGAGTCGGACTTGTCGAGGAAGAGTCGAATCTCCCTCGCTTCCGCAGCTTACCACCCTTTTCTCGTTGTTCCGTCGTCCATACTGTGTCATTTTAGCTCCGCAGCCCTGCATTCGCAACCTGTAGAAAGCCCTGCATGTCGTCGCTGTCGTCGACAGAAGTGAGTCGCTTACAGCTTCCTCCTCCTCCCGCTTCGTGCTCCTTTCGGCTCGCATTGGTACGCTCTGTTAGCTCGCACCAATCTCTTGCCCGCGCTCGCTAACCCTTCCCTCCCCTTGTGGTCCGCGGATGCAGTCGGATCAGCTCGAATCCTTCTTATCTTCCTGTCTCACACTCAGCACCGTCACGATGAGCTCGGCCGACTTCGAGACAGTCCTGCGCATGGCAGCTGCTATGGGATTGGGACCAGACGTCGTCAACGCAAACCCTGAGATTCTTAACATGAGGGCGAGGGGAGGTGGCCATTTCTCGGCCTTGCCTTCGATGAGCGAGGACCTCGAGGAGGTGACACGAGACGCCGTGGAGCTGCAGAGGCCGGCGAACGCGAGCGCAGGCGTCCTCCTCGATACCCGCCGAGGAGCGACAGGTCGGACTTGCTGAAGCGAGCGAAGACGTCTCACGAGGTCGCAATCATGGCCGGCGGAGGGTCCGGATCAGGCGTCTGTTCTTCACTCGTCGTTCATAAGCCTCCTCAAGACGTCGTCGAACAAGTCTCTCGCGAGACTGGACCATCCCCTCTTCTCGACCCTTTCCTTCGCTACACCTTCTCCCGTTCCGCATCGGCCCGTCAATTCAATTACAAGGCGCTCGGGAAGAAGTATTTTGCCAGGCGTATACGGACGGCGTCGCGCAGAAGTCGTCGCCCGAACTGCGCCTTCTCCTCCGCCTCAACCGCGCCCAAGCCACCTTCGCCTCGGCAATCTCGCTTCCGCCTATCGCTACACCTCCTTTCTACTCAAGCAGCTCAATGAGGGCGTGGCCGGGCCGCCGCAAGCGAGGCTCATGGCGAACGTTCGCCTCGCCCGCGCGCTCGAAGGCATGCGGCACCTCGACCTCGCGCCCGAGCAGTACGCCAACGTCATCGAGCTGGACGCCGGCGGCAGGGAAGGCGTCGAGGGCAAGGAGCGCGTCGACCGCAAGTTTTGCGAGCGCGATACCGGCAAGTACGACTGACGTGAGCTGGAAAAGCCCGCCGAAACGCAGACGAGGCTCGACGTCGGCGACTTCGTCGGCCTCGCTAAAGTCATCGAGATGCGAGAGCGGGGTGGAGGTCGTGGCATGATCGCTACGCGGGACATTGAGGCAGGCAAGGTCATTCTCGGTGCGTCGTGACCTTCGCAAGTTGGCCCGCTGCCGTCTTCGTCCGCTGACTTCTACTCATGCTGATAGTCGAGAAGGCTTTGTGCTTGGGGAAACCGCCGCAACGCGGCACTGTCTTCCTCCTCGACTTCGCTACTAAGACGGCGATGGATTCTTCCCGGCTGGACCTCGTCGCCAACCTCGGCAGATCTATACTCCAGAAGCATCTTCCAGATGGCTGCGCGTGTGAGCTGTACACCAACGAGGTGTACGACAAGCCTTCGGACACTCCTCGACGCGCGAAGCTGCTTGCGAAATGTAACGGCTATCGTCTGTCCCTCCAGAACTTCGACTGGGGCTGCAGCAACCCCTTTGCGGCTCTTCTCCGCATCCGCCAGGAGCTCGAGGCATGGGTCGGCCGTCTCGACTCGACATACTCGAACAAGCGTTCGCGGATCCGCCCCGGGCTCGCATGCCTTACCACCTCCTCGCCGAAGCGTCGAATCCGGCCGACCCTATCGCGTGCGCGCTCGCCATCAAGTACGAGCTCAAGTCTGCGAAGCGGTTTGAGGCGTCATCAAACAGACGGGCCAGCGTGGCGAGATTCTCGCATTGAAAAGTAAAAGTGCCCTCTTTGCTCTGCGTCGCCCGCCACTGGATCTTGGCGCCCGTAGACCGTAGCAAGGCTCGCGAGTGGGTTAAGGCAGCGTTCACGACGAACAAGATCTGCTAGGGCGACGACTGGTTCTCTTTCGTCGAGCGCTACGCACCCTACATCGCCCAGTTCAAGATCGAGGATATCGTCGCGGAGTGCGAATCGTCTCAGCGGTGCGTTCTCTCACCAGTTTTCGGCTTCCGCAAAGGTCGGAGCCTGACAAAAGCATTTCACTTCAGTTGAGTCGCCGGCTTCGATCCCTTGCATCCTCCCGCTTAATTTCGATAGCTCCTACTGCATGCTGCCCACGTAACTCGTGCCTTCCCATAAAATCGCTATCAGAAGGAGGACGAGTTGCGCGACGGAAGTCGAGAGCGGAAAAAGGGGCGGGAAACTGAGCGATGTGCGTGCAGCGAGACGAGCTTGACTTACAATCGCTAACCATCTTTCGCGCGGCATCGCTATGTAATGTGTCTGGTATCGAATCGTCGGCCTCATCGCCAACCTTTTGCGAGCCTTTTGCACAAAAGTGTCATGCGAGTAAAATGCAACGACAGCTTGTCCAGCTCGTCCGTCTGTCTCAGTAGCTCGTCAAAGTGTCATGGAGTGGCCGCGACCCCCAACAGGCGGTGTGGCCCGAGCCAGTCCCACAAACTGATGAGAATCGCGAGGAGGAGCAAGAACGAGGCTCGCGCAGCGGGAGGAGCAAAGGCTGCTCGGTAGTTCGGACCGTCCTATATCGCGATAGCGTACGAACAAGCCATCCTTGGAAGCGAGCGAGGTGTCCAGGTCAAAGAGGCGCTCCTCCCCGCATCTTGCACCTCAACCCGCCGCTGGCGATGGCCTCGCCGCCGCACAAAATGTTCAAGCTTGCTCACGACGCCGCCAGAGATGCTCAGTCTCCGACCCAACAGTCCAGCGAAGCCGCCGAGTCCAGCTCCTCGCTGCCTCCACCGCCCTCGACGAGCAAGCGACTCGGGTTGACCAGCGGCGTAGTCAAGACCAAGGTCAAGAGGATCACGCTCAAGCCGAAGCGTGAGTACGCTGCCCGACGATGCAGCCCAACCGGGACCGACTGACGCTCTTGCCGCCGCGCCAGCTCGATCTTCCGCCGCACCCGACCCCACTGCCCTCACGAATCAAGCTGTTCTCACCCTCATGCGCGCTGTCCGAGCCATCCAGTCACGCCCACCTCAGCCTACACCCGAGTCCCTCCAGACATTGTACGGATTGTGCGAGGTGGCCGTCGCTTCAGGCCCCCAAACTTGCCAGCTCGTCTATGATCGCATCCGCATGGAGGTTGAGCGGCAGACGGGCGAGCTACGGAAAATCTTGGCGGGTCATTCTAGCGGGATTGCGCTCGAGGGGCAGGAGGAGAAGTGGCTGAACGAGTTCGAGCAAGAGGGAAAACGGTTTTTGGACCAGATGCTCCTTATCCGGAGCATCTTTCTTCAGCTCGATCGTACTTACGTCCTCAATTCGGCTGGTTTGTTGTCCATTTGGTGAGCTTGTTTCCTTCGCCGTGTTCGCGCAACGCTGACCTGTCTCGCCGCAGGGATCTTGGGCTCGACCTCTTCCAGCATTCGGCTCTTGCAGACGAGGACATCGCGTACCGTGTTACGTCAAGTCTGCTACACCTCATCGAACAAGAGAGGTACGCTCTTTCAGCGGTTTCACAAAGGCTGCCACTGATGCACCGACGCGCAGGAAGGGCAATATCATCCGGCGGCCTCTCCTGCGCTCCTTCCTCCTTCTCCTCCGCACCTTCTCCCAGCAGAGCTACACGAACCTCTTCTCCACGCCCTTCCTCGCCTCTACTCGCACTTTTTACAATGCTCAGGGCCTGTCACTCTCGACGACTGTCGACCCGTCGACTTACCTCAAGTGTGTCGTCGAGCGGTTGCACGAGGAAGGCGAGAGGTGTGATGCGGTGCTTGGGTCGGAGCTCAAGGGCGGCGTACTGCGGATTGTCGAGGAGGAGATGATCAATGGACATGTCGAGAGAATCGCCGAGAAGGGTGTGCTGACTCCCTTCGTCGTGCGGGCGAAGTTGCTGACTCTCTCGATTCGCAGACACGAGCGACATGTGCGCGAAGGATGCGCGGGAGGATTTGAGCACGTTGTATGCCCTTCTCGGCCGAATCAGCAAGGTTCCCGAGCTTCGCAAGGCGTTCCTCGAGTATCTCAAGGTCCGTCATCGTCACTTGCCCTTCTCAGACGCATGCTGATGCAGAGCATTCCCAGTCTGCTGGCCTCGCCGTCGTCACAGATGCCTCACAAGACGCCAGCATGGTGGACAATCTCATCGCGTTCCGCAAGCGCGCGAACGATCTCGTCACCGCCTGCTTCTCCAACGACTCAATCTTCAAGTCGGCGGTCAACTCGGCTTTCGAGTTCTTCATTAACAAGCGGGAGAACAAGCCGGCCGAGATGATGGGTCAGCCTGCCAATGTCCTGCTTCCTCTGTCCTGCGGATTGACGCCCCCACGATCGCAGCCAAGTACCTCGACGCTAAGTTGCGAAGCGGTGGAAGTCGCGGAATGGACGATAACGAGCTCGAGAAGACGCTGAACGACGTTCTCTACCTCTTCCGCTTCACGCAAGGTGCGTTGCCTTTGTATCGCGTCCGCTCACTACCGATCAGGTGGACGAGCTGACTTCTCACAACTCGGTCACTCACAGGCAAGGACATTTTCGAGGCGTTCTACAAGCGCGACCTCGCCAAACGCTTGCTGCTCAACAAGTCTGCCTCGTTCGACGCCGAGCGAAGCATGCTCCTCAAGCTCAAGGACGGTGCGCTGAGCGCTTCTTCTCTGCCTCTGTGGCTTGCGCAAGACAACTAATGGGGCTTTGCTTCTCGGCCGCCTTCGCAGAGTGCGGCGCCGGCTTCACGCAGAAGCTCGAGGTCATGTTTAAGGATATGGAGCTGTCGGCCGACATCATGCAAGCCTACCAAGCGACCACCGCAGGCTCTCGCTCTCCCAGCAAATTCGGCGACTCGTTTGACCTCTCCGTCGCCGTTCTCTCGCAAGGCAATTGGCCGACCTACCCTCATTTCCCTATCGCCCTCCCTCCCTCTCTCACCTCCGCACTCGACCGCTTCAAAGCGTTCTACATCTCGAAACATTCCGGTCGGACGATCACTTGGGCACACGGGCTCGATACGTGTTCGCTCAGGGCGACGTTCCCGAGTAAGGGCAAGGGAGGGGGCAGGAAGGAGTTGATGGTCAGTTTGGCGCAAGCGGTCGTGTTGTTGTTGTTCAATGACGTAGAGGACGCGAAGTTGAGCCTTGAGGAGATTGGCGAGGCGACGAAGCTGGGTGCGTGGCGACGCTTCGACTGGTCTCCTCCGCACACACGAATAGCAGGGTTGACCTCTTGCTGTCCGTTGATCTCCACCCGCGCAGACCCGAAGGAGCTCAATCGCACGCTCCAATCTCTCGCATGCGGCAAAGTCCGCGTCCTCGTCAAGCACCCGAAAGGACGCGACGTCAACCCAGGCGACCAGTTCTCTTTCAACTCGGTTCGTCCACCGTTCATTCTCGTTGTCTTGCTCCTTTTCATGGAAGCGGTGGGCTGATGCGAGTCGTTGGCGTGGTGAAACAGGACTTCAAGGACGACCATGTGCGGATCAAGATCAACCAGATCCAGCAGAAGGAGACGGTGCGTCCCGTCCCGCTTCCCGCGTGGTTGCGAACCTCCTGAAATCGGATGAGAGCGATGCGCTGATACTTCGCGATTGCGTCCAGGCCGAGGAGAACAAGTCGACGACCGAGCGCGTCTTTACCGACCGGTCTTCGCACTTGCAGCTCGCCATTGTCCGGTACGTCCTACTCTCGCGTCTCAAGCTCGCCTGATGGCGCTGCGAGGGCGGCCTGTTGACGGTGTACTTCGCCTGCATAGGATCATGAAGGCTCGCAAGACGCTCAAGCACCAAGAGCTGTGCGTGTTGCTTCCTTCCAGGCTTTTGTTCGAGCGATGAAGTACTCACGTTGTTCTGTCGCTCCTGCAGCGTCATGGAGGTCATTAAGCAGATCGGGCAGCGGTTCAAGGTCGAGCCTGCCGAGATCAAGAAGGTGCGTCGCCGCCTCACTCGCCTCTCTCGATTCTCCAAGGTCGCTAACATTCTCTGCCGCCCTTACCGTGCAAGTCCATCTCGAGCCTGATCGACCGCGAGTACATGCGGCGTTCGGACGAGGACCAGCGGGTGTACGAGTACCTCGCCTGATTCGACCCCGCTTCCCTCGCCCCGCACCTGTACATCCCTTTGCCGCTTTCGCCTGTTGTTCCGCCTCTACTCTCATGCATCGTTGTTGGATTTCAACAGAAGACAGGATTGCCCAGCTACAGGGGGGACGGAGAACGCGTCGGCTGGCGGGGGCGGGGGAACTTCATCTCTCGTCGTCAGATCAGAGGGACCTACGCCTCGCCCGCTCGCTGTGGACGACGCTGAGCACTGCCAGACTGCTCACACACGCCATGCCGCGACCCACGCACTCCCACACCGCACCGGCGCAGCGCCAATCGAGGCCCACCTCGACGAGCTCGACGAGTCTCTCGGGTCACGCACCCACCGCGAGGAGGCGCAAGGGCGTGCCGGTCAAGTCGCCTGGTCGGTCATTGGCACCCTCGGCTCCGTCCGCGTCGACCGTGGCGGGCCCTGGAGCACCCCCGCCGACCGTCAACGCGCTTCACCTCTTGAGGGTGCTGCTCCGCGATTCGGACCTGCCCGCCTCGTCGCTCGACAACAGGCGCTTCAAGCCCGCCGCAGAAAAGGTCAAGAAGAAGAAGACGAGCCAGCGGGACACCTTGCCGCCCGCGCTCGAGGGGTACGGGCGAGGCAGGCGGGGGACTTCGCTGAGCGCGATCGCGGCTGCCGAGGGCGACTTTGACCTGTCTGGGGCGTATGCGGCGATGGGCAGGGGCAGGTCTCCCGGTGCGCATGCTGCTGCAGGAGGCAGAAAGGGCAAGGCCAACGGCGTCCAGCACCACCACTCGTCCTCCGCGAGGCGAACTCATCATGTCCCCACGCACTTCCAACCGTATGCGCATACATCGAGCCCTTACCCGCCGTCGACCTCTGCCGTCCCCTACGCCGACCCGAGCAGAATGGCGCGCGCCTTGACGGCCGGCCTCGCACATGCCATGCAGCCTGCATCCATCACGCCGCCGCACCACGCCCACCCGCAGCCTTCCTACCCTACCCTCCAGGCTTCGTCGGCGGTGCCCGTCCCTTCGCCCCTGGCGAGGAGCTTCTCGGCGAGTGGCGCCGAACGCTTGGCGAGGCAGCGGACACCGAGCGGGTCGAACGGAGTCGCGAGGGTCGCAGAGCTTGCTGGCACCCCCGTACTGTGAGTGTCGCTCCCGTTCTCCAGTGTTTCGCTCGTATCTACGTCACTGACTTGCTTGCGACGCACAGTGGGTACCACGCCGTCGCTGCATGACATTCCATCGCCCGCATCTTCCAAATCCCTCGCTCAGCTTTCTTGCTCACCCGCATACTCACCTCGACCTGTCGGAACACTACCTGCGCACCCTTTCTTTGTTGCTCGCCATATCGACATCTTCGCTTTCCCAGCGGTGTATAGACTTATTCCCTTCACTTCGCTTCGTTGTCACCGATATCACTCGCGCTAGTGGACTGGCTTCCTCAATTCCCATTGGCCCTCACGAGAGTCCTGAGAGACTGCTTTTACAGGAAGCTCTACGAGGGGAGCCCAAGGTAGATCCGCACAACATGCTCAGACAACCGCCTCCATTCTCACTCACGCCAGCGGGACAGCCGTTCCCTCTTGCGCGGGTGCCGGTCCAGGGTTCTGTACCGGCTGCGCCCTCGGCGGCAAGTATCCCATCTGTGCCATCTGAGCCTGCACCTCCGCAGGCTGGACCTGCGATGGGTTCTGCCTTGCGGAAGTGACGAGCCTCGCCACCTCGTCCAACATGCGCGCAACCTTGACGCGGTCCTCGAAGAGCTCTTGCTTCTGCACCTCGACCGCGCGCCGTTCAGCCTCGACGAGCTGTTCGAGCTCCTCGAAGTGCTTGAGCTTGAGATCGAGTTTGCGGACTTGGGCTTCGACGACGGCTGTGACGAGCGAGTGCAGCGAGGCGTCTTCTTCGAGTGCGAGGGCGTGCGCTTTCGCTGCTGCTGAGCCAAGGGCGGTGAGCGCGGTTTTTTGGATGTTCGTGGTCGCGGAAGTGCGGGACGAGTCGGCGAGTGGGTCCTCGTCCTCCCCCTCTTCCTTCTTCCCGACCGCGGAGGACGACGCCTCGCCGTTCACCTTGACCGCCCCGTCGACCTCCATCGCGTCGCCACCCGCTGGCGCCGCCTTGTCCCTCTTCTCCTTGAGGCCCTTCTCGAGCTCCTCGATTGCCTCGCCCGCCGCCTTGGCGGCAACCTTCCTGTCCACCGCGCCCGCCAAGAACGCCACGACGCTCATGACAGGGTTATCCGTCTTGCTAAGCGGGACCCTCCCAAAGCCGTACGGGCCGTTCGCCGCTCCTCCCGCCTCGGCGAGGAACCCATCCTCGATCGGGAGCTTGAGGAACTTGGCGATGCACTGTTCCTTTGTGCGCGTCCCGACGTGGTCGGCGACCTTGTCCCAGTCTTCGTCGTGCATCTCGATGCCTTCGAGGAGGAGGAGCGTCTCCTGGTCGGACCACGGATCGGTCTCGGCATGCGCGAACGGGTCCGCGTCGAGTCGGACAAAATCGCCCGAGTGCATCGTCGAAGGGAAGCGGCCCTCGGAATAGCACGCGCCGCAGAGCGACAACTCGCCCTTGGATTTGAGCGACGTGTACCGCACGGTCGGGGTGGTCGTGCCGCAGGTGTGGCAGGGTTTCAGGTTGCGCTGAGGGTCGGCAGGGGAAGCTTCGGCGGCGGTTTGAGCGGCGAGGGCTTGGTCGGCGAGCGAAGAAGCGGTTGCGGAGGAGAGGCGGATGTCGGCTGTCGCGGGACGAGACGGGTCCGTCTTGATCAGGTCGGTGCGGATCGAGGTGCCCGAGGGAGAGGTGGACGAGGGTTTCGTGCCGGGGTGGAGGGGAGCGAGACCTCGAGGCGTGTCGACGAGGATGCGGAAGTGGCCGGTGAAGGGAGGGCCGAGGGAGGACGGACGGGAGTCGGCGTCGATCTGTACGTAAAACAGGGTGAGTTGGAAGATTGAAAAGACTGTGAAGACGGCGCACCTGGTAGTTGATGAGTCCCCACTGCTCGAGGAAGGCGTGGACGCGCATGATGGCGCAGACGTCTCCTGCGAGGTTCCGCCTGCACGCCGTCACGGTCAAGTACTCGCTCGGGTTGAGCCTGTACGTGTGAATCATGAAATCGCGGTAGTCCTTGTAGATGGTCGGCGTCTTTGAGCGGTTCTTCGAGTTGAAGAACTCGGGCAGGCTGCGGCGCTCGATCGAATGGATGGTCGCAAGGCTGAACCAGGTTGCGTACGAGGGCACGATGACGGGGTGGGTCTGCGTCGCAAGGTACCGCCGCGCCGTCGTGAGCCTCTTCGAGACGCTGGCAGCGTCGTCGCCAAACATGCCCGCCTCCTTGGCCGATCGCTGGTTCGCGTCCCCGTCTTCCGCCCCGTCGTCCATCCCTGCACTCGGTGTCGATGCCTCGCCAGACTCCTGCGTGCGCGCGCGCTTGTTGTCGCCGGCAGAGGTCGAGGCGGAGGGGTCGCCCCCAGCGGCCGTCGCGGCGGTTGGGTCGTCTTCTGCTGGACGCTTGAGTGTCTGCTGAGGCTGCTGCGAGTCGACCTGCATCGTCACGGCGAGCGCGAGCGTGGGAAAGCGTGTGGTCAAAGTCCAGGGGAGATGAGGACGCGAGCGGGTTCTCCGACCTCTCACTCGCTCGAAGGGCTGGTCAGGATGGCTTGCAGCCCCTCTACACGTTCACGAAATGTCTTGACCAGCGCCCTGGGCCTTGTCGCAGCCCCGGCCTCCCTTACCTCGTCCTCCTCGAATCCTTGATTAGTCGGACGGTTATCTTCTCCTCGACACGCTCGAGACACGATGTGGTAGGTCATATGTCGCTGCTACGAACCCTGGAACGGAACGACGAAGCGCAGGGGCCTCCCTCGGGGTCCATGGAGTCAGCCGGACTCCTCTTCCGCGTGCACCCCTCCCCCCCTTCTCTGGGCTTGCCTCACCACACGGTTTGTCTTCGGCCTCGAAGACTGCTTCCTCTGCTATATCTGCTTCCAACTACACACACTCGTTTGACTCACCCGGGCAGTCTTGCCACAAACCGCCATGTCGTCCGCTTACAGCGTCTCGGGGGTGAGTGCGCGCTCCTATCTGTACTCGGCTCGAGTCGCTCACCTTCGAGGGGAGTTCGCAGACGCCTGCGACTGACCGCCGATACATGACCTCGGCGGCCCCGTCCTCGAGCGCGCGAGGCGGCAGGCTGACGCGAGGCATGAAGGGCGTTCTTCTCCTGGCGGCTTTGGCTGTGTTGATCGCGAGTTGCGAGTTCCGAGTTGTTGTCGGCCTAACTACCTGACTTCGTTGCTTCCCCCTAGATCGCCATCGTCCCAGCCGCCGTCGTCAAGACCCGCAAAGAGGAGAAGAACAACGCCGCGCAGGATTCGGCCGCCGGCTACACGACCGTCATCAACGGTGTGACCACCTTCGTCCAGACTCGTACAGCGTCCATCGTCACCCGCAGCTCATACTCGACCCTCCCGAACGGCCGCATCTCCACTGTCTTGCAGGAAGTCACGCTGCCCATTGTCACGGTCTCCGCAACGGCAGCGGGCGCGGTTCAGACTGGCTTTGAGACGGTGACTATCGACGGACAGGCTGTCGTCGTCGCGACCCAGACGCAGTACGTCGCGGGAGGACAGGTCGTCGTGACTCGTACCCTCTTGAACGGTTCGTCCGGACTTCGGCTTTCACGAGATGTCGTGCTGAAGACGTCGTTGCACAGGACCACAAGCCGTCGAGACGGTCTATTCGACTGTCTACCAAGACCTGACTGTCACGAGGTGAGCTTTCGCCCGACTCGGCGGCTAAAAGATTGCTGACGGCACGCTCAAATAGACCAGGCTCGGCGTCGCCGTCCACGGCCTCTGTTTCCTCCTCGCCCGCACCTTCGAGCAGCTCCTCGACCATAGCGCCTGTACCGTCTACATCGAGAGTACCCTCGACACCGAGCCTCCCCGCGACCTCGAGCGCGCCGACGTCGGTCAGCCAATCGAGCAGTTCCTCTACGACAATACTTCCTCCCACGTCTTCCTCTTCTTCCTCGAGTTCGCCTGTCATCACGAGCTCGCCCACGACGAGCCGGCAGCCGACTTCGACCTCGCAAGCGAGCAGGTGGGCGATTCGTTCACCGGCTCTCTGTCTCAAAAGGCTGATTGTGCTCCATGCAGTTCGACTACCAAAGTAACCAGCGCCAGCCCGACCCCGCCGACTCGCACACCTTCAGCGGTTCCGACGTGCGTGTTTAGCCCACCCCCGCCGCACACCAGCTAGACTGACCTTTCGTACACACGCAGAACAAGCGCTGTCACCACCTCGGCAGTTTCGACCAGCACGTACGCTCTATAATGTCTATTACTCTCTAAATCAGCGCTTACAAAGACTTTCTCTCGTAGCACGCCCGTTTGCGTTCCCGGGGTTCCGCCATTCCTTGGCGGTTGCGCAACCTCGTCTAGCTCCTCCCGTTCGTCCGCAACGACTGCGCCGCCCAGCACGACCTCCGGGCGTACAACCACGACGGGCGCTGCCTCAACCTCAACCTTGTCTCCCTGCGTTCCCGGCCTTCCGCCTCTCCTTGGCGGATGTCCCGTGCCGTCGACTTCGTCTCGCTCATCTAGCACGACTGAGGCAGAAAGTACAACGACTGAGCGGCCTACCACGACAATTCCTGTCGTGCCGTCCACGAGCAGCGCAGTTTGCATTCCAGGACTGCCCGTCGTGTTGGGCGGGTGCTCGGAGCTTACGACGTCGAGCCGCACGTCGAGGTGCGTGGAAGCGAGTTCCCTCTTTCAGCAGACTTTTGACGCTTTGCATCCCCGCAGCTCGCGCACAACATCGGCGGCGACCCCAACCTCGACGCGAATTTGCATCCCCGGCCTTCCAGTCCCTCTCGGTGGCTGCCCCGAGCCCACTACGACCTCATCTCCGGCAGTCACAACCCGCTCAACTTCGTCTAGTACAACACTTGCGCCGTCGAGCACCACGACTTCGAAAAGCACGCCGGCCGACTGCATTCCGGGATTGCCACCGCTGCTGGGTGGCTGCGAGCCGAGCACGTCTTCCGGCATAACAAGCAGACGTACGACGACCACGGAGGCTGAGCCGACTCGAACGACCGCCAGCCAGCGAACGTGAGTTTGCATGTTCATCCCGCTCTTGAGAAGCCAGACCTGACAGACGCGCGATTCCACAGAACAACCACGACGACGCAAGCCGGACCGACCTGTCTTCCTGGTCTTCCTCCGCTCCTCGGCGGCTGCGAGGAACCAACGACGCGGGCGCCTTCACCGACTTCGACAAGCGATGTCGAGCCGTCCTCAACCTCTACCAGGTGCGTACTTCAAACTCAGCTCCGCTATATTAGGTTTAACTTGCTTTCTCCCGCGTAGCACGACGGCCAGCGTCTCGGTCTGCCTCGGCCTCGACTGCGAGTCGAGCACGAGGACTACGCCTGCGCCGTCGACCCGCCCGAGCAGGTGCGCCCGCCGCCTCCCCCTCCTTCCTCTTCTTTTCGGCTAGCTGACATCAGCATGTGCGCTCGCGCAGCTCGTCCACCGCCTCGGCGACGACCACCGACCCAGACGCGTCCTCCTCGACCTCGTTTCTCAGGTGCGCCTCCCGCAACTGCCGGTCTTGCAACAAGCGCGCTGATCCAGCTCGTACACAGCTCGACCCGGCGCGCGACGAGCTCGACAGCGGAAGGGGACTCGACTACGACGCGACCGCAACCAACGTCAGCTTCCGACGAGCCAGCAACTACAACAACTCGCCCTGCGCCTCCTTCATCCACGCACGACACCTACTCGAGCTCCTCCACGACAAGTTCGTCCAACCGCGAGCCTGAGCCAACGTCGACCTCCTCTCCCGCCGGCTCCTCTTCCTCCCCGTCTCCCGCTTCAACGACTACCTCGTCCCCTCTCCGCGCTCGGAGAGACAACGTCGGCAGCCGACTCCAAGCCGCTTCCTCAACCTCCCCGTCGAGCCCCGCAGCAGCAGCAGCGCAAGTCTCACAACGCGAGTTGATCCGCCGACGCGCTCGACCACCTCGCATCGTGAAACGACACCGTGACCCTACTGCCCGGCACTGATCGTCCACTCAAACTCCTTTCCTCCCTCTCTCTCTCTCTCTCTCTCTTTCTTTCTTTCAACCTCGTGGTTGTTGATCATCGCCACACCAGGCACCAGCCGTGCTCCGATCCGATCCTCCTCCTCCGCTCGCTCAATCGTTCGCTCGATACTCTACTTCGTATCTCTCTCTCTCTCTCTCTCTCTCTTTCTATCTTTTCTATTTCGCTCCCTTGGGCACTTTGTATTCCCCACTCGCGCAAAGCAATCTAGCCGTTCAAGCACGACGAGTTCCGAGGAGAAGGTTGGTCTAGCGAATTTCAACCCACATGCCCAATCCAATAGAGGAATCTACATCTAGTCGGTCAGAAAAAGAGAGAGAGAGAGAGGAGGTAAGAGGAAGAGGAAACAGCTATATGCGTGGGGACCCAGAACGCAAGACGGGACAGAGAACCAGGATCTGTGTATACAGCGAGGCGAGGCGAGGCGGGGTGAACGTCTGTGGAAGGGCAGGAACGGCAAGAGGGAGGAGGGAAGGTACTGATTGAGTCGTCTAGGGAAGATAAAGAGTCGAGCGATTGCGCGGGAGGTCAAGACGCGAGGACGGGAAAAAGTCGAAAGTCGAGACGAGATATCGTTGGCGCCAGTTCGGTGTGTGCGAGGGCCTCTTCAGAACGTCGCCCAACTCTGCCACGGCCCGCCCTGGACGCTCCCAAACTCGTGCTGCAGCCTCCTCCGCTCCTTGACAGTCCGTTCGTGGCGCTCGTCGTCTTCGTCCGAATCTTCCTCCTCGACGGCAAGACGGGGCGGGCCGTCCTCGACCTCGACAGAGGCGTTCGAGAGCCCGTCCGAAGCCCTTCGCGAGTCCTCGCCGTCGTGCTCCCGGTCCGAGTCGGAGAGAAGCTCGTCCTCCCTCACGACCTTGGGCGTCGCGACCCCTGCCGCCGTACACCGCGCCCCTCTGACGCTCGTGGCAGGCGACGCACCGCGCGACCCAGCCGCGGCAAGTCGCGATGCACTCGGGTTGCGCGACAGGCTCGGTTGAGGCTTCCGTCGCCCGTGCGCGTGTTTGGGCGGGATGACGAGCGAATCGGGCGAGGTGCCGTCTGTCGAGGCAGAGCAGCCGTACGCTGCGAGTCCCTCGACGGATGTAGACGGGGTCGAGTACTCCGAGGTGGCGGTGAGCGACGAAGTAGACGTCGCGCTCCCCTGTCTCGATCGGGACCGCGAACTCGCCTTGGCTCCGTGCGCGTGCGAGTTGGGCGGAGAGTGGGCAGGCGAACTCGCGCGACTCGCGGAACTGGCCCTGGAACGTGGATGGCGGAGCGTCACGGGCCTGGCACCTGCGAACGCGGCGTTCCCGAACGCCGAATAGGGTGCGAGTGGGTGAGCGAGGACTGGAGGAGTGAGGAGCGGAGTGGGTGAGCCGGAGGGGTTCGGGGCGGAGAAATAGCACCTGTCGCAGACGCGTGCCGAGACGGGCATGAGGTTCGTCTGCGAGGACGGTGGCGAGGAAGAGGTCGGGGTGGAAGAAGTCGAGGCGGTCGAGATGGCTGACGCGTTCGAGGGCGAGACAGAGTACGACGCGAGCGAGGGGAGGTCGACGGCTGACGAGCGCGGGGTCGCGCGAGGAGTGCCGCGCGGCGTGAAGGCCGGGACCGAGTCGTCTTCGCTCGAGGGCCACAGGAGCGTCGAGCGAGACGAGTGCGCGGCGCAGAAGACGTCGCCGCAGGTTCTGCGAGAGGAGGGTCAGTCGACAGGTCGGGGCGAGGAGGGGATGGGAGAGGGCGGGCGCTCACCGGCAGTGGTGTCTCCGGTTGATGAGGTCAAACTTGAGCGAGCAGTCTGGGTCTGCACAGTGCTCTGCGTCGTCGTCGGGCTGTTTTGCGCGCGCGCAAAGATGCGGATGTGAGACCTGACTACCAGAAGAGGAGGGGGGGGGGGGGGCGCGCACCTTCCACTGCGAGCGCGGGAGCATGCGTCCTCGCACGTAAGCTGCGCCGGTGTCGCTGCTCGAGTCGTGCGAGACGGGCGAGAAGGGCGCGGCGAGGGTGCTCAGCCACGACGGCGACTTGGTCTCTGTCGCGGCGGCGAGGCTGGGTGAATGCGGCGGCGACGGGTGCATGAACAGGTCACGCTGGACGGATCCTGTGGGGGTGCGGGGAGGAGATCAACCTCGTGTGGGATCGCTGTCGAGTGGAGAGAGCGCACCATTTCGTCGCAGTGCGGCTGGGCGGTCTGCGTGAGGAAGAGGGGTCAGGTCCGGGTGTAGGGTGACGGAGATGGGAGGGAGGGGCGCACAGAGTGGCTGCTTGTTGTGACGTTCCCTGAAGTGCAAGGTGACTGCGGTGCTGTGTGGCTGCCTGACGGCTGGGTGAGGCATGATTGAGAGTGGGTTCGGAGTTGGGCCGTGTGAGGGTCGGGTTGCTGTGTCGGGGTGGGTGTGTGCGAGTCGGTGAGGGTGATGGGGTTCACGCAGACATGGCCAACTAGCGAGCGATGGACGACACGCTGCGGTGCGGTGTGGTCGAGCGGGCACAACTTCGGGCAAGGCGGGCAAGGCGGGCGTGCCTGGGCTGGTTCCACTTCGCTTCCTCGCCTTGTTACTCGAAGTAACAAAAGGGGGTTCATATACAAAAAAACACAACGGTCGTGGGAGTGGGGTCTCGGAACGAGAGAAAGGGTTGGAGAGCTATGCATGCGAGTATGGGCAAGGACTGGAGGCGCGCGGCGTGGCAAGAGCAGAAGAAGGGGGACGTCTATGGCTTGATGACGCGAGCAGAGGGAGGCGAGATAAACACGTCGGTCGAGGTGCGTTTCGAGTGAGGGAAAAAAAAAAGTGTCTGTAGTGTAGCTTGTAGGCGATAGAGAAGGCGTCCTTCGGCGAGTCGGGTCGAGGGGCCAACAGTCGTGTTCGAGGGGGGGCGGGGGACGGCGAGGTCAAGCGGGCAACACCGCTCTCCCATGCGCATCAACCGTCAACCCCCCACTCGTCGACCTCCCCAACCGCTCCCGACCGTCGCCCACGCGGACCCTCGGCTCCTCCTCGCGAACAAGGTCGCCCAAACTGACGCTCGCCGCGCTTCGAGGGAGCGAGGCATGTCCAGAGGGCGACGGAGTAGAGGACGTCGAGGCGGAAGAAGAGAGGTGCAGCCCGTCGCCGAAGCGACCGGAGAGCTCGCTCATCGGCGAAGAATACACCTTGGCCATGGGCGCAGAAGAGGGGAAGTGGCCTCCTGGCATCGATGCCGCGCGCGACAACGACGAGGATGCGAGGTCGATCGGCGCAGCGAGGGATGACACGGATGCGTGGTGTGCGAGCGCGGCGGCGCAGAAAGGCGAGGTCGTGGTCGTCGTGTAGGGTGTAGGGCGCGAGTAGGACCGGTGGCGGCTGTGCATGGCTGGGCGGGTCGAGGATATCGACGGGCGGCCGGTCCCCTTCGGCGGCTCGAAAGGGAGGGAAGGAAGCGAAGGCGTGTGGCGGTGCATCGAGGCGGGTGTCGACGTGCGCGACGACGCGGCCGAGGCGAGACTCGAGTGGTGCAGCGCGCTGTCAGGGTTGGCAGGCGAGGTCTCGCGCGGCAAGAACGTCGACGAACCCGTATGCCGCCTCGACAACGCAGGACGCGACGCAGTTCCAGCGACCCCGTACCGCACCTGCCCCAGATCCTGCGACGTGCCGAACGTCGGATCCTGCGCGAGGACGGGCGTCTGCCGAGGCGTATGTGACGGGTCGTGCATGCCGAGACTCGCCGCGTACCCGCTGTCGTGCGCACTGTGCGTCGTCGAAGCGGGCGTCGCGATCGAGGCTGTCGTGTACGAGGGCGAGACGACCTGTCCGTACTGGTCGACCGAGATCGTCGCGGTCTGGTCGAACGGTTCGTCGGCGAGGTAGGGCAACGGAGCGGTCGAGCTAGGTGTCGTCGTGGCGTGCGAGTATGTCTGGTACTCGTCGAGAGTGTGGAGCTGGTGCGAAGGGTGGATGTACGGGCCGGTCGATGAGGTCGGGAAAACGTGCAGGCCTTCCGGGGCTTGAGCGAGCGGTGCAAGCGGCGCTTGCAGAAGCAGCGGCACCTCGTCGCCACCCGCCATACTGGGATCGAAGACGAGCTCGCCCGCAGGAAGCATGGAGAAGCCGGGTTCGAGGGGCGAAGCGTAGCTCGAGTCGGGGTAGTAGGTAAAGGACGAAGAGGAAGAGAGCTGTTGAACGGGCGAGTCGTAGGCAGAGGATCGGGATGAGGCCGCAGACGACTCGTCCTCGATCTGGAGGCGAGCGAGGACAGGCTGGACGCGGCCCGAAGGCGTGATTAGAGTGCCTTGGACGGCAGGATGACCGCTCCACGCTTCCGCGACATCGACGGCTTGGTGCATGGGCTGGAAAACCGCTCCTGGTCGATCCGACGCGGTGGACGATGGATCCGAGATGTGCGAGAAGTCATGCAAGCCAGTCGGCAGTGGCGGAGACGAGTTGGCGTGAGGTCGACGATGCCGTGCAGGCGTGATGGGTGCGCCCTCGTGCTGTTGCGGAAACGCGACCTGTTGCTGAGGAGCGAGAACTTCGGTGGCATCCGGGTCGATTCCGGCGGCACCGTACGCCTGCATCGGCGCTTGGTGGAGGGCAGGATGCCGGAAGGCGGCGATCGAGTGGCTGCGGGACATCTGCGCCGGTCGCTGCGGATGAGCGGCGGCGGACTCAAGCGCCTCGATTGACTGGGAGGGTCGAAGAGCGTTCATGCCCGCCAAGGACGAGAGCGACTCGCTGCGCGTCTTGTGCATCGACGTCGAGCGCGCGTACGGTGCGAAGCGAGCGCCGCCGTTCAGCGAGCTGGACGAGGCGGTTCGGCACATCATCGGCGGCATCGGAAGCGGTGCTTCGCCTCGTGCTGATGCGGCGGCTGCGGCTGCTGCCGCGCTCGCTCTTGCCTTTGCGACGAGAACGTTTTCGTTGGTACCGAGAGAGACGGCAGTCTGGCTGCGATTCCGATCCCGCTTCTCGCGCGCTTGTTGCCTGTGGAGCTTTCCGAGCCGTCAGTCCGCTGCCTGGTTTCGAGCAGCGACTTTACTTACGCATTCCAGTAATTCTTGATGGCGTTGTCAGGCCGTCCTGGCAGATGCTTGGCCATCTCTGCCCACCGCGGTCCCATGCGAGCATACATCTCCCTGATGAGGGCGTCCTCTTCGGCACTCCAGCTGCCCTTCTTGACTGCAAGACGAAGGCGGGTGAGACAACGTTACCCGGAGTAACGGAGGATGCAGGACGAACTGGAAGGATCAAGGTGGTTGTGCCATCGTTCTCGACACTGCTTCCCGCTCCGAGTCAGCATCTCCCCCGAGATGCTCACCTGCAAGTCAAGCGTCAGCATGAGCAAGAGGCTGCACGAAGCCGGCAAACGCACCCATTTCTCCGAGCCGTACTTGGCGACCAGCGCCTCGAGTTGAGCGTCTTCCTCCGGCGTCCAGGGTCCCTTGATCGGTTTGCGCTTTGAGAGGGCTTTCCAGCGCTGTTTGTGAGGAGTACCGCATGCGTCAGCATCCGTCTATCCCACAATCTCGCGTCCCGGGTTCTCCTCGCGATGAAGTCGCTCCGTCAACCCAGCCTCGCCCGCCTTGTGGACACACGAGAGTCGAACAACTAAGGAAAGAGATCACAACGCACGTCCTGGCAGTCCTTCTTTGTGTGCTTGCCATCAGGAAACGCGCGCTTCACGACGTTGCCCCAGCTAGCCTTGCCCTCCGCCTCCTCGAGGGCCAGTCGGAGTGTCAAGTCATCCTCCTCAGTCCACTTCGGCGCTGCTGCCATCGGTCCTTGCGACCGCGAGGCGGATGCGAGAGGCCGGAATACTCGGTGCCGTGCGCGGGTGAGATGAGCGGTCCAGTGAGCGGCCAGATGCGCTACGTTGGCGTGTCCTTGCCGTACTCCAGCGGTGTACAATCTCAGTCAGTGAGCTCGTCGTGCGTGTCGCAGGTCGAGGGCGGACCTGCTACTCCCCGTCGTCCGCGAGCCCCTTTACCCCACCGACCTAGATTTTCCTAACCTTCGTACGCTTCCAGATGCATTGGCGGGCAAGGGCGCTTTCTGAGATCCTTGGTAGAGCGAATTCGTTGCAGGAAGATAGCAAGGACAACCGATATATGACGAGCGGTCGAGGGGGCAATAGCTGAGGGACCCGAGGAAGCGCTGTGAGAGTCTGTCTACACGCTCAAACGACTACAGTCGTCCTGCTGAATCGGGCGGGCGTCAGCGGAGGACTGTATACCAACGGAGGCAAGGAAGTGGTCGCTTACGCAGGCACGCTCGTCGAGGTCGACCCATTCCCGGTGGAACTGCTCGAGGCGGAAGTCGTGCTGTTACCACAAATGAGTCAGTACCACATCGCCAGAAGCCACGACGCAAGGGAGCTCGCGTTGAACTCGGCGTCCTTCCCCTTGAGCGAGAAGTTGGCGTCCCGCTACGACTGGATGTCGGCGAAGCGCTCGTCGTGGTCGTGCGGCTGATTGTCGTAGTGCGGGATGAGGAACGGGTAGACGAGCTCGAGCGGGTCGAGGTTGACGAGCGAGACGAGGAAGAAGAGGTGGGAGATGGGCGGTTCGAGGTGGAGGAGCGCCGGATGCTCGTCGAGGTGTCGGACGTGTTACGATTTGACGAGCTCGAGCTCGTGCGAGACGACGCTTTCGCGGTGGACGAGCGAGTTGGAGAGGACGAGCTCCTCGTTGACGAGCGAGAGCTACTCGAGCTAGAACGGCTAGACGTCGTCGTGGAGACCGAACGGGTACTGTTAGTAGAGCTCGTTGTAGTGCGTCGAGTCGTGATGTGTGAGGAGGAGGAAGAGCGGGTTGTGGTGCGAGGCGGAATCGTGGTAGACGAGCGAGAGGGGCTGCACCGCCCCGAGCTCTCGTCAGTACAGGCTGTGGCAGAATCGATCATGAGATTGGTGCACCCAATAGGCGGGATAGTTACGCTCGTAGTGCTCGGCGTCGACGACCCGGATCGAGTCGAGCTCCTGCCCGTGCTTGTACTCCTCGCTGAGCCGGGCACACATCCAGGCGGCAAGTTCAAGAAAGTGCAGGTGACGATCGGAGTGGTCGTACGAGAGGCTGTGGAGGAGATGCTGGACAGCGCGGAGGAAGGCGGAGAGGCGGTCGAGCTGTGTTCCGAATTCGGTCAGTCTCCTTGGTTATTGTTCCTGCTCGAGGACGCACCCGGATGGTGTGCTTGGGCGAGACGTTGTGCTCGTACGGCTTGTTGACGCAGTGCGATAAGAGGTCGAGGACCTGCGAATGTGCCATCCCATCAGCACTCTCAAGGCTTTGTTGCTTTGAACGCGCGTACCTGCTAGATGTGCTCGAGGTGCTGGACGTGTCGCTCGTCGTACTGCGTCCAGAGGAAAGCAACAAAACGAGATTGGGAAGGTCAGCAACCCGCCTCACCTCGACGTCGCTTTCCGCGGACGCACCTCGAGCTGAGACCACCCGTGGATGAGCCTGAGGTGTTCGAAGAAGAGCGGGAAGAACTGGGCCGGGTTGTACTGTTGCCCAAGAAAGGTCAGCGGTCAGCCTCGCATAGTCAGCGGGACGCTAAGGGCAAGCAACCTACCTTGAGGAAGAAGTGTTCGACCCAGGCGCACTCGTAGGCGGAGGAGACGTGCTAGACGAGCGGGAAGTCGATCCGCTCGTAGTGCTGCCGTCCAGTGCGGGTCAGTAACGCCGAGCGCAGAGAGAAGTCAAACGAGCTTAGCTCACCTGGACGAGCTACCAGGGATCGTGGTGTGTCGAGTGCTGCTGGTGGTAGTGGTGGAAGAGGTCGAGTTCAAACTTGACGAGCTGTAGGCGGAAGGATTATCAGCGGCTTGGCCGTTTGGCTTCAAGCATCAGAGGTACGGCGGGCGAACCTGGACGAGCTACTCGGCTGCGTCGCTGTCGTCCGGTTTGTGCTACTGGATGACGAAGAGCTCGCCGAGGAGCTTGTAGATGAGCTCCTAGAAGTCGGCGAGACCGGGGAAGTGGTAGGGCGAGTCGTGCTGCGAGCAGCAGACCCGTCAGATCTTGTTCTACGGTCAGGTGGCAAAGGTAACGGGCGTACGCAGTAGACGAGGTCGACGGCGCAGTGGCCGAGCGAGACGAAGAGGAGCTTGAAAAGGAGGTGCTGGAGAAGGAGAAGGAGGATGAAGAGGATGAAACTGTCGTGCTCGGAGGCACTGGCAAAGCTGTGCTCGAGCGCGAGACGGATGTCAAACTTGAAGAGGTGAAGGAGGAGTTGCTAGTACTCGTTGTCGTGCTGGACGTTGTGGAGATGGGCAGAGTCGAGGTGGAGCGCGAGGAAGAGGGCGGGAGAGTCGATGAGGACGAGGACGAGCCGCTGCTCGAGCCGCCCGATACCGATGTCGAGCTGGGACTCGTAGGAATCGTCGTTGATATAGTCGTCCTGGACGTAGAGGGAGGGCTAGGTGTCGGGCTGTTGCGCTCAAGTCAGCGCCTCGCAGGAGCGTCTAGGATGAGGAGAGGGAACACACCCGAGCACCGTGACGATATCGAGGCTCGTCAGCGTGATTGTCCTCGTTCCAACTTGGCCTGTTTCGCGTGACTCCGCTCAGCCTCTTGGTTTCAGTAGAAACGAGCAGGAAGAAGACGCACCTCTTCCCGCCGTGAAAGTCACAGTCGCAACCTCAGTCTGCAAATCAGTTGCCGTACGAGCGACGACGACCAGTCCGTCCGTGAGCGTCGTAGTAACGAACGCTGTGGATGGGCAGGGTTAGGTGAGCCGGTTGAGAGAAAGAGGGAGAGAAGCGCTCCTGTCTGGATTTGGTCAATACTTGTTGCCGAGACCTGTGTGCGAGTGTCGCCTGTTGAGATCGTGGAGATATAGGAGAGGAGGGGAAAGACGTACTGTGACGTCTGGCAGCGCGACGAAGGAAGTGACGGTCGAAGCTTGTCCGTTCGCGAGCGTTGTGAGGCGGGTCTGCCCTTCAAGCCGTCAGTGTGATCCCTAGCTGCTCATGGGAGAGCCGTACGCACCCTCGTAGCCACCACCCCGTCCCGCGTTCTCGTCTCCGTGCTGCCATCGACAACAGTCGTCACCACTTGCTGGCCCTCCGCCAAGTTGTTTCTGTTCTTCCTCGTTAGCACCACGGAGGGAGGCACAATGACGACCTGCTGGTGACAGTGTAAGCTCCAGGGTTCAGCCGAGAGGGAGCAGAACGCACGGTGAGGAGGACGACCAAGGCTAGCAAGCCAACCAGGAGCAGAAGCCTCCCTCGACGACGCCTCGACGCCGCAGAAGTGTAGCCTGCGCTACCAGTGGCCGGAGTGTAGCGGCGCGAGGGAGTCTGCAAGTGGCGAGTGAGGGGTGAGTCGAGAACTGCGCTTGGAAGAGAAGCGAGGACACACGCTGGGGTTGGAGAAAGTCGCGCCTGGGGTGGACATGACTGGCGTCGCTCAAAACTTCAACAAAGAGCTCAAATGAGCGCAAGGAGAAAGCGTCGAAAAGTACGCGCAGGCGTGGAAGCGTCGGAGTCTCCACGGATGGGCCTGAGCGGCGTAAGCGTGGCCGAGTCGGCAAGACGAACCGAGTGCTTCGCATCACAGTGTTTCTGAATCTCTGACAGCGCGAACAAACGTGGGCGTCGGTAATGAGAATCAGGAGAGAGAGGTCCGGCAAACGTCGAGGAGGTATCCCGGAAGACAGAGATCTCGCGAGCGCTTCGGGGCAAATTCGCAGCTTCCAGCCATACTTGTATCAGGCCTGGGAGTCCACAGCGAACCCTCCCATGCCATGGGTCAGCGCGTGACCGTGTGAGACGACGTCTCGAGGGCGACGAAGATGGGGCGGAGCGAGTTGTTGTCGGTCCGCCGCGGTTGTTGTACTGGCGAGTCGAGTACATGATAGCGAGTTCCGTGGGCATACGGATAGAGCCATGCGAGGTGGTCGAGGTGGAAGTGTTGCTCTCCACGATCCTCCTGGCGATCCTGGCGTGGCTTGCCTCCTCGCTCCCCGTCCACCCTCTCACGCTCTCGTATTCGCTCGTGCCGTGACTGCGAGACCGCTACAAGACTTGACAGCGACCATGGCAGCGAGACCAGGTGAGCGCGCGCAACTCCCGACTCAAACGCGGACTCGCTCGTCACAGACACCGACTCGCTCACTCACTCACTCACTCGCTCGTCCCGCAGTCGCACAGCACGCATTCCTCGCAGACGCACTCGACTCGCTCCAGCATTCGGTGGACCGCCTCAACCACGCACACCCGAACGGCAAGGCCTACGACACCACGCCGACGACAGCCCTCTTCCTCCCGCTCCTCTCGGCTCCCGATGCACCGCGTTGGCAGGACGTCCAGACGAGCCTCATGGCCCGCTTTGGCCTCACGAAGCAGTCCAGGGTATCGGGCGTGGACCCGGGGATGCTCGGCACCGCACTCGTCGTCTCGCTCCTCAAGAAGACGGTCATCTCGGACGAGTCGCTCAGCGGACTCGCGTGCCGCGCCTGGATCGCAGACCTCGATGCGGCAGTGACATTCGCAGAGGCAGAGTGCTTGCGTCGCGCCGGAGCTCACCCTCATTTCGCCGCACACCAGCAGCAGCAGCACGCCGTTGCAGTCCCCAAGCCCTCGTTCTTTGGCTCGGCCGCTCCTCCGCCCGCCACCGCCGCATCCCTCGCACCTCCTGCCTTTGCTCCTGCAGTCCCTCAGCAACCGACGCCGCCCATTCACGTCCCGCCAACACCGGCCTCGACCGCGCCAGCGCACTCCTCTGGGCAGCCGTTCCCTCCTCCCGAACCGTCGTCCTCTCAGCGCCACACTCCCGCCCCTCTCCCACCCTCACTCGCAGCTCTTGCTTCTCAGCGTCGCGAGTCAGGCGCATCGGTGGCATTCGAGCAGGAGGAGCAGGACCTGAAACCGTTCGTGCCCGAGTTGCATGGGGCTCAGCGGCAGCAGCAGCAGGGACCGGAGCAGGGACAGGGACAGGGAGAGGAAGAGAAGGACGAGTTGGAGGAACCGCCGGAGGATGAGGAGGGCTGGGACGAACAAAGCAGTAGCATGAGCGTGCGTCCCTCTTGTACCTTCTCTCTCTTCCTTGCTGATTAAGGGTATCTGGTCGACGATGCACGCAGCACCGTGCCTCCCCCTCGACCGCTTCGACCCCTCAACAAACTCAACTCGGCGCCGCGCTCGCCGCGTTGACCCAACCCTCCCCCTACTCGGCTCTCGGATTCGCGCCGCCTGCTCCTGCGCCTGGTCCGGTTCACGCGCCGGCACCGACGCAGCAGGTTGCGAAGAGGGGAGGGACAGGAAGTGGAGCGCCGAAGCCGAAGAGGCAGAGGCATGCGCAATTCAGTGGTGATGTGAGTCGCCCAGTCTCGTCGCTTTTTTCTCTTCAATCAGCTACACAGCCAACGGCGAGATTCTAATTCGAGAAGACCTCGGCACTGACTCGCCCTCTCGTTCGCGCAGGAAACACCCCCGATCGAGCTCGCCCGCGCCATTTTCAGCTACATCCGGCCCTTCCCCGACCTCGATCCCCTCCCTCTCCCTCCGACTTGGCGTTCGCTCAACTACTCGTTCAAGCGGAGACACCTCAAGGGACAGCTGGTGTGGGCGATCAACAAGGGGTTCAGGGAGGATCTGTTTGGTGAGTTCCGCTGTCGGCTTCGTGGAAGGAGAGGAGGGATGCTGACCCTAGTTTCGGGTGCCCGCAGTCTACCGCCCGTCGGAGAACTACCTCGCCTTGGACCCGAAGAACAACTGGTGCGGGACCAAGGCTCACTTCGACGCGCCGGGCCACCCGATCGCTTTTATCGGCCGCAAAGAGAAATGCGACGAGGCGTTCAAGGCCATCTCGCGCGGCGTGCACCCAGACAAGCAGCGCGACGGGATTCACGTCTTCATCAGCGTGCCGATTCATCGTTGGCTCGCGAGGGGGTTCTATGTCGTCGCGTACGATGGGTCGACGGACGAGGCGGCGCTCAAGTTGCCGCATGGACCGGGCGCGCTCGACCGCCTTCACCCCGAAATGAGGCGGATCTTCGTCGCGCATGCGACGGCCAAGGACGCCGAGCAGAACAAGAAGACCCTCCATGATTGGAACTTCGCTGCCAACACGTACGACGAGGCGGTGCGCGAACTCGAGAACGGGCAAGGAGGGCAGGTCATGCGCTTCTTGCTCCTCAAGTGCATCGACTTTGACCAGGCTGCGTTCGATGTGTGGGACGCGGCGAGGAGGGATCCGGTACAGACGGGAGGGCGCGGACCCAACACGGCGAATGCGGCGGCAGCGCAGGCAGCAGCGGGGCAGCACTCGCCGGTTCAGGGACCGGGACCGATGGCTTTCGTCTGAGGAGGAGGAGGAGGGGGAGAGGAGAACTCGCTTGGCTTGCTGTAGATACGGTCCCCGCTTCGAAGTCTCCGTGTCGTTCGCTCTTTCGCATCTCGCATAATCTCAGCCTTGTTGTCCATCTTGCGCTTCCATCCTGTCCGAGCGAGACCCTCCTCTTCTCGCCCAGGACAGCTTGCTCTCGTCATTCCCGCTTCTCTCGGCTTGCTTGCCGCTGAAACGACCACCGCAAGCGACTGAGAAGATGGGCGTACCTCGTACGTCGCGCGCGAAGCGCTTGTCTCGCTGGCCCACCCGCCCCCACCCCGCAAGCTGATGAAGCCCATTCCTTGGCGCAGTGTCCTCGCACGAAAGCTTGAGCGAAGCCTTCGCCGCTATTGAGTAAGCAGTGACGAGCTTCCAGTCCTGCCGACCCGTGGACGACGACTTTGCGCGCACCTCGACATACGAGCGATTCTTCCCTCTCCTCCGATTCGCAAAACCGCCAACCTGGCCAGCTGTCCATACACTCCTCCTCGTGCAGTTTGGCGAGACGAGTGCGACTTGCCGAGCCGGAGTCGAGGCGGTCGAGATGGGCGTTGGCTTGGTTGTGGATGTGCTAGTGAGGACGGAGGTTGCGGGGGACTTTGGCGCGGCGATGGCGGCCAAGTTGTGGCTCTTGCAGATCGAGTCGGCTGTGACTAAGACAGAGTGCGTGTGTGCTCTCGACTAGCTTGTGAGATCTCGCTCACTTGCGTGCATTGGACGACAGGCTCGACTTGCTTCGTCAACAGTCTACTACACCCGCAGACGCCGCTTCGCCCGCCTTCACCGGCCTTACTACCGCGAAGCAACTCCCAACGCCGTCCGAAACACCTCAAGCGGACCCTTTCGCCGTTCCCACTCCCGCTGCCTCTTCTACTCGTCCTCCTTTCGGCCCTTGCAGCAATCCTTCGGGCTGGAAGTCGACGCCAACGGCCTCGAACACATCTGCAGATGCGACGAGCAGCAAAGCTCGAGCGAAATCGCCAGTCTTCGAGCAGCAGGACCAGCTCATGGACGATCCGTGGAAGAGCGACGACTTTGGACCGTCCGCGTCCGGCGCAGAGGACTCGCAGGAGCACAGTCGATCGAGGTCTGGGTCGCAGGCTCCGCCGCGTGAGGGCACGCCGCCGAAGGTCGCGAACTAGGCGACGCCTGCGCCTCGCGCTCGCGCTTCGGCATCCGCGTCGGCTAGCAAACGCGACGCGCCGGTTCGATTGACGCGGGTGCAGTCTCTCAGGTACACCCTCACGATCGATAGCGCCAGCAGCGAGTTGGAGGAGGCGACGGAGTCGGAGGAAGACGGAGACGATGATGAGGATTTGCGTCTCCCGCTTCCTGCCGGCGGGTGGAGCACTCTAGCTCACTCCTCCGCCTCAGGATGGCGAGGATGGCGAGGAAGACGACGACTACGACGATGACCTATCTTATCGCAGCGACCCGGATGGTCAGGTTCGTCGCTTCCTCAGCAAGTCTCTTCGGCTTCCTGCACTAAATGCGCACTTTGCCCAGGCTGATGGCGCGACAGCCGCTACGAGATCAAGCAAAGGCGAGGGACGAGGCCGAGCAGGATTATCGACTGGAGCAGCTACGCCTGCCGTTGCAGCCGCACCCACAAGTCCGGCTAAACGCGCCGCTCCCGCTCCTACGCCTTCCGCCGGACATCCAGCACAACGACTCAGGCTAGCGGCGCCGGTCGTCGCCAAGCAGCCTGCAGCAGCACCACAATCTTCAACACAAGCGACTCTTCTCGCCTCCGTCTTCCGACCCATCGCCTTGCCCAGCCTCTCTCCGCTTGCCTCTTTTGCCGCATACTCGACGCTCGACCGGGGTTTCAGTCGACCTCAGATTGGTGGCCCTCAGGTCGCCATGGTAAGTAAGGGTTGGACGGAACAGCATCCGCAGTACCGCTCGTCAGCGAACTTTCTCGCTCTCGACCCGACCCTCAGCTTCTACGGCAAAACGAAGAACGACTACTGAGCCCTCAAACCGTAGGGTTTCTGTGCCAAAAAAAACTGTAACGCCCAGACGGTTCAACGAGGTCGAGCCGAAGCGAGCGTGACGGGATTTCGAGCGGCGGAGGCGAGGAGAGAGCGAGAAGGGACTGGCAGTTGTAACCTTGCAGTGGTTGCACGATAGATAGCTGCAGATAGCGAGGGAATAGAAGGTCTCAAAGGATTGACGAGAAGAAAGAGAGGGAAAGAACGCGATGCCTACGGGCGGGCTGCCGAGAGCAAAGGATCTCTAACGAACAAAGGGAGGCGGTGAGGACAGACGAAGGAGGCCGAGTTCGGAGAGGAGAGAAAAGGTCGCGGCGCCGAGTGAGTCCGTGAGGCGACGTCGAGTGAGAGTTGGTGTGCCTGGGGGGAAGCGGCCGTGATGGCACTTTAGAACCCTTTGGTCGCGCCCGGGACGGGTCAGGTGAGGGTTGTATGGCACGGTCGAGGCGACGAGAGTCAGCCCTCGAGTCCTCACAGTGAGCTACCGCCGGAGAGGAAAGTCCCGTGAGAAAGGAAGCTGGGCGGCTGGTTCAAGCGGGGCAGGCCAAGTCAGAGGTAGCACAAGGAGTAACAGCGGCGCCAGAACTCTCATTGCGCCAGCATTGGGCGAGGACAGCGAGATTGACGAGCGGAACTTAGTCAGGAAAGCGGAGGTTGAGTTCCGATTGCACGCTCGCTTTCGCTCTTGACAGGGTTGGAGGAATCACTGGTGGCGGCTTGAGTTGGACTACAACGCTCGTGCTTGCCCGCGATGCCCCCGCCATCTCCCGCTCCCTCCTCGCTCCTCTTCACCATCTCATCGCACAAAGGCGCGGTACACACGGCGGTGTACAATGCAGGCAGCTCGTATATTCTGAGCGGCGGAGCGGACAGGCAGATCAGGCTGACGAACGCGAAGAGCGGGATGGAGGTCAAGACGTATGGAGGGCACGGGTATGAGGTCCTGGGGATTGCCTGGTGAGTTCTCCGTTCGACCCGAAAAGCATGATTGGGAACGCGAAGCCTCGGCGTCAGCGCCAACCGCTTTCGCTGCAGCTCGCACGACAACTCGCGCTTCGCTTCGTGCGGAGGAGACCGTTCCGTCTTTCTCTGGGATGTCGCGTCTGGCGACATCGTACGGCGACTAAGCGGACATGTGGGAAAGGTCAACGCGGTGGCGTGGAACGCAGATTCGAGCGTGCTGGCGAGCGGTGCGTCACCTTCTCGCGCAGTTAGCGAAACCAGGTCTGAACCCTTCGTACGTTATGCAGGCTCTTTCGACACATCCGTGCGATTATGGGATATCAAGTGCACTTTCTCAAAGCGCGGGAAGCGATGGCGGGCTGAGACTGACTCATTGCGCTCAGGTCGCAAAACCGGGCACCGCTACAGATTCTTGAAGACGCACGCGACTCGATCACCTCGATACGGATACACGACCACTTAATCTGTACGGGAAGCGTGGATGGGTATGTACGGACTTATGATTTGCGGATGGGACAGATGCAGGCGGACTTCTTCGACCGTGAGTTACGCGACTCTTCCGATCCAGCTCTCGCAGGTCTGCCTCACTTTGGGATTTGTCGGGATCGAAACGATCCTTTACAGTATGCTGACTATCGCTCTCTCGCGCAGAACCCGTCACCTCGCTCACATTCACCGTTGACGCCTCCCTCCTCCTCGTCTCGACGCTCGACTCGACGCACCGGCTACTCGACCTCCATCACGGCACCGTCGTCCAGTCCTTCACGGGCCACAAGAACACGAGCTATCGCAGCCAGAGCTGTTTGGGCCGGAAGGAGGAGACGGTCGTGTGTGGTGATGAGGAGGGGAAGGTGTGGACTTGGGATCTCGAGGCCGTGGGTTTCGCTCCTCCCTCTCGCACGACTGCAGCGCCAGATTTCGGGCGACGAGCCATCGCGGCGGACCCCACTGACTCGCTTTCCTCCTGCTTCCGCCTCGCAGGGTACTCCGCTCGGCAAGCCCTTCACGGCGCACGAGAAGGCCATCCTCTGGACTGCACACCACTCGAAGGAGCAGCAACTCGTCACGGCGAGTTCGGACGGGACGGTCAAGGTGTGGGGCGTTACGGGCAGTGGTCGATGAAGAGAAGACTGGCGAAAGTGGGTACTGTTGTGCGGAGACGAGTACCGTGCGTGCTTAAGGGATTTGTTGTTGTACTGCAATACGCCGAGTCGTCGACTGACTGGATGAGCGGTTGCGAAGCGCGATCTTGGTCCGTTCTCATTGCACGGTCAACCCGTGGCCGCACTGACGGGGACTCTGGTCGTAGCTGCAGGGAGGACCGGCGGGTAGCGCAAGGCCGACGCAGCGCTGTAGTCGGCCGTTCTCGAAAGCAGGACCCGAGCATGATCGTGGTGAGGTGGACGGACATCGAGAGCGCCTGCACGTCTCCAACCCGCTTGAGCCGAGGTACTCGATGATCAAAGCGGGTATAGCAGGATTGCGGGCGGGTTCACAACGGAGGAGCGACACGAGGCAGTTGCAACCGCAAGAAAAGATCATCGTGATAGCTTGTGGCAAGCTCATCATCGGCGGTTCACTCCGTTCTTCCCTCGTAGCAGCACAGGGAGCGCCACGAGCTGGCCTAACTGCACTGTAGCTTGCCGCTGCTCCTTGATGTTGCTCGAGCGTGCATATCTGATGCGCTTCGGAGCCTGCGATCGCGCTTGACCGGTGGGCCCGGCGCTCATGGGCAGTCTGGACGCTGGACAGGCTCGATCGGGTGCACGTCAGCGGGTCGGGATGGGTGGAAGGGTGGACCCAGGGGAAAGTCGAACTTGCGCGAGTCTGTGGACGCCTGCGTCCTCCGGTCCGGCCTCCTCGAACGATACTTCGGCCTTCGCTGAAATGCGCTGTTTCCCTTGGGCCAGGGTGGTCCATCAAAGCTTGGCGGCATCGGCATGGCTTGCGGGAGACGCGGGCGAGCAAGTAGTGAGTAGGGGTTACTGTTGGAGCGAGTCGAGCAAAGTCGGGGCGCGCTCTCCCGCTGCTGTACGAGCCGCATCGAACCCTGCTGCTGCTTCAGGACTGTCGCACTAGTGTGCGACTCCTCCTGCGGCGCACGACGAGTCGTGATGTTGCGACGAGGTTCGCTCGGCGAAGGGCGAGATGCGAAGCGGTGGCTGGAGGGCGACACGAGCGAGAAGGGCGGTGACAGGCTCGTCCAGGGCGCTGGCAGCGCTGCAAGGGCGCCCTCTCGCGGTACGGAGCTGCACGTGGGAGGTGACGTTGGCGGGCAACCCCTCTCCCCGCCTCTCTGGCTTGTTCCTCCTCCTCCAACGACTCGAACCCGCTTGTTCGAACTGCAGAGGACTCCGAGCTGCTCTACACATGCTGCTCGACCACCCGCTGTGTCGTGTAACAGACTACGACGTCTGCCTCCTGCTCCCCCGTTTTCATCACCTCCTCGCCTCGAGGCATTGTCCATCGCCTCAGCCCCGCCTTCTTGGGCCTCGCGACATGGTGGAGTCCGTAGACTGCGTCGTTTCCGGCGCCACCCGTCCAGGATGCCGCCCAGCAAACGACAGCGCCACCCGGTAGTGGCCGACCGGACCTAGGCGTCGCCGCAGCCCTTCGCAAACCGACGTCGCACGCTCCTTTCCCTCTTTCCCTCTTTCCCTCTTTCCCTCGCCAACTTTCGTTTCCGCCCTTACGGTGAGCCCGGCACCTCGCTCGTCGCCACGGAGTCCTGGACGACCGTCAATGCAGTCTCTATTCTTCCGGCGACGATCTGTTCGCACTCGCGGCTTCACTCGTCTCCCTTCTACCGCTTTATGCCACCGTCCACGGCACGAGGGATTCACCGGCGTCGCCTTTTGGCTTGGTTGCGAACAGGTCCTTCCAGACTCGCAACTCGTCGTCAAGGTTCCTCGACGTCCCTTTTCCCAGCGTCCCAAGGCCAGTCACTCTCTCCTTGTTAGAGCCCATGCACAACTGTAGCTGCCCACGCAGACGGGTCGCAATTGGCGTTTTTCACGCCTCTTTGCCTTTTGCTCGAGGGTCGCGTCGTCACCCGGGGTTGCACCGTCACCGGTCAAGCATGCAAGCCCTACAAGGATCATCGGTTCGCGAGACTGTATGACAGCTTCTAATTCGCTCGCTTTGAACGCAGAGGCACACCTCCTTCCCACCCATCATGTGTCGGTCGCCTTTCGACCACATCGGCTCCCCATCGGGCGTCGCGGAAATGTCGTCTCCGTTCTATCGTCGCATTCACCCACCGTTTCACAGCCGTCTTTGGATGCTTGTGGATGCAAGATGCTGAGCAACCCCGTGGCCACTCGGGCGACTCGGGAGGTGACGGCGCTTCTGCGCTCTTCCCTCCCTTCTTGACTTTGTCAGGCAACCTGCGCATCCCCTCATCGCTCCCATACTTCCCGGCTCACGAGCGAGGCGAGGGCCGTGAGCCGAGGATCGTGAAGTCGGACTCGGACGAGGAGGGCCCCGACGAAGACTCGCCGACCATCATTTTGGGTGCGTCTCTTCTCTTCTCGCTCGTCTTTTACTCTGTAACGCATGACTGACGAGTTTTTCAGGCATGCGACTGTTGGAAGCAGCGCGACAGACGACGATACAGCCTTCGCAGTACTACGGGCCAGACGACACCGCCGACACCCGCGATTCCGCCCTGTGCATCCCGCCTCCCCCTCCTCTGCCCGCTCCAACCCACATCCTCGAGCTCAAGTTCACCGCGTGTGGCGAGACGGTCCTCGTCCCGATCCACCAGAGCTTGTGGGCAAGCAAGTCGCGTTTTCTTTCCCAGCTCGACGCGAACGCCTTGCCCGCTCCCGCCGACCTACGCGACGGGAAGCTTAAACTTATCGCCCTTCCCATCATCCGGCACAGCTTACCCTTCCGCACAGTCTGGCCGGTCCTCTACCAATACCTTCACATCGGTTCGACCGCCGCAGTCCTTAAAGACCTGCTCACCTACCCCGTTCCGCCTTCGCCTCTCTCGTCCGACCCGGCAGACGTACAGCAGCACCAGCTTGGCGCGGTCGTGGCGAGGATTGAACGGATCAGGCGGTTGTGGCTCGACGTTGTTGCGCTCGAGGCGGATCACGATATTGACTTGTGGGAAGCGATGGTCCGCGCTTGGGGCGTCCTGCTCGCGGAGCTGAAGGACGGGCTGCATGACGCTCCGATGAGGGAGGCATCCTCACCAAGCGGAGGTGTACAGCGATCAAGTTGAAGGGGTTCAGGCCTCGTTTCTCTTTCGACTCGGGACATACTCTCTCGGCGAGGTGCTATTCCTGCACATTATGATATCACTCATTCCTGCTATATGACCGACAAACTCCCTGTAGTAATCAGCTAGACTCTGTGAGGGTACGAAACTGCGCAAGTACGGGAAAGCTCCGTCAGCGCGTCAGCTCATGCCTCATCAGCTGGTCGTAAGCTGGAATGCCAACTCACGCAGTATAGTGAGGTCGACAAGAGCGCGTTGCCCTGCTCCTACGGTAAGGCAGGGATTTACTTCAGCTTGACATTTGGCATCGAAGCCGTCGCCTGGTACGGGCGTGAGTTCCTGGCGCGAGTAATCCTTGGCGCGGAGTGCGCCACTGAGCTTGAGAGGCTGGACATTGAGGTCGCATTTGAATGGGGCGGAGCCGTTCTTGGTCGAGGCTGGGGAGGCCGTTCGAGCCGCGGAGGGTGAGCGAGTCGAGCGTTGCAGTAGCGGTCCGGGTGGCAGAGGATATCGCGTCGTCGCCTTTGTCTTAGCTAGCGTGCAAGGAAAGCGGATCGCGAGCGAGTCAAGGAGGAATGCAAGCCAGCGCAAAGCGAGAGAGGAAGAGCGAAGCCGGCTCCCTCGGCGCTGCTCGCATCTTTCCGCATGCGTTGATGATGCGCAGCCGAGTCGCACTCGTACTCTTGAGCGAGCGGTGGTCGGCGGCGAAGGCGAGCACGGCGACGGAAATGCGGACCGCGCTAGCAAGAGGACGCAGGCAGCGCAGGCTGGCGCACTGAGGCCAAGGGGCGCCCAATAAAGCGCCGGGTCGGATAGCAGGCGTTCCGGAGAGGCTGTCAGACGCATCCAATCAATGGTCGAGCGAGTGGACGAGGAGCAGAGCTGAGGAGGACGGATACTTGCCGACTCGCCTCCGCTCACACGCTCTCAGACTCGGCTTTGCAATGCCAGTAAATCCTGTGATACACTCACATTTGACTTCCAAGTCATCGTACGACTATCGTTGTCGTCTTCACGGCGTCGAGTTCGGCGCGATCGAACGGGACTCGACCGCTCAGCTGTCCCTCGCATGAATCTCGACTGTTCACCCGCGCCGCCTGCTGGGACTCCTGACTAGGTGAGAACGATGCAGCCTGCAAGCGGCAAGGCCAAACCAGGCAGGAAACGCATCGCCTGCCACGCGTGCTCGTCCAGTGCGTCCCCATCTCGCTCATCGAACTTGCACGGTCAGACGTAACGTTGGCGCTATTGCGGGCTGGCGTGGCTTGCGCGCTGGTGGCAGAAGGGTACTGGAAACGGCTCGCCGGTCACGGGGCAGTCTCGGAAGCGGTGGACACGGGAGGATGTTTTCGGCAGTGGGTGTGGAGAACGGGTGAGGTGTGTCGAGGGTGGGTTCGCTGGACAACGTGTCTGCTCCTAAGCTTCGTGCAAGGCGGGTGGAGTGCAGGCTCGGATGCGAGAGCGCCTTCGGAACGGTCTGCAAGGATTCCGTCCGTCTCCTGAACAATTCGCTGACCTGCTTCGCTCGCTCGCCTTGCGCAGACAAGCAGAAGTGCGATGGTAGGTCGCCGCTACCGCTCCTCCCAAGATCCCACGGAGATCGCACGAACTCGTGCAGCGCCCCCACCAGAGCAGCCCTAATTGACTTTCCGTCCCACGAACAGGCGCGACCCGATACCCTTGTCGACGCTGCGAACTGTACAACATCCAATGCGAATACCCGGACGGACAGGTACCCAGGTCTGCTGTGAGGGTGGATCTCGGGCAAGGAACTTCGAGTGCGGCGAGTACGCCTGCGAACGGGACGGCAGTAGCGGGAGGCGGAAAGGACGATATTGCGGCTGCGTGGGTCCGCGCTCGCTCAGTCAAGACTCCTCTTTGCTAATTTACGTGCTCGCAGGTTGCGTGAAATGATCGCCCGGCTCGCCGCCATCGAAGCCGGCCTCGAGTCTGACCGACGAAGCGGCCTCCGACCTCCCGCCGGGGCAGCCTCGACCTCATCCTTCTCCCTTCCTGGTGTCGCATCCCCTTCACTCCCTCATCTCCCAGCCGCCTCGAGCTCCCTTGCCGTCCCGCTCGAGCCCCGCACCTCGGGCTCTTCGACTCCCGCACACGCCGAAAGCGTCGAGATGCCCGCCGACTCGAACCCTCTCCAGGTGCTCGTCAGTACGATGGAGCAGATGAGTCGCGACGAGACTGCGATGGACGAGGACGAGGGAGGCGAGATCTTTGGTGCGAGGAGGTCGGAGAACGAAGTTGGGCCTGAATCGGACCCGGCGTATCTTGAACAGCTGGAGAGGGAGGTAAAGAATGAGCCGAGGAGCGGGAGACCGGATGCTTTCGCGAGGGGGTTGGTTACGTTTGAGGACGTCCAGACGGCATTCGCGTTCTACGTTCAGCGAATACAGCCGTGGGTGCCAGTTGTCGAGCGGAGGGCGCCGCTTGTCGTGCGCGACAAGAGCCCTTTCCTTTTTCACGTAATCCTCGCCGTCACGAACTGTGCGTCCGCCGGTTGCGCCCTGCTTCACGAAGACTCGCAAGCCGAGCCTTTTCGGGTTGAAAGTCACTGACCGGCTTCGACTCGCAGACTACAACACTTCGACGACCGTCCGCGCCCGCGAGGTCTACGCCGGCCTCAACGCCATCATCCACGAGCTCCTTGTCGCCCACATTCTCGCTCCTGATCCCTCCATGTTTACGCGAGACTTCATCCGCGGCCTGCTCCTTCTTCTCTACTACAAGCCGGTCCAGACCGCCGCGTACAGCCACCGCGGCATCAAGTCAACCAGCCGGATCGTGCACGCTTCGAAAGTCAACGCTCTCTCGTCCCTCATGGTCCACTCGCTCATTCAGCGCGCCGCGTCGTTCATCGATATCCAAAGCTCGCCATACCGCCTTACTCCCGTCCTCGATGACCCCAACGGTGTTGCGCCAGAAGAGCGCAAGCGAGCGCTCGCAGAGTTCCGCCTCTGGTGCACGCTCATCGCGGCAGACGCGCTCGGCTCGCTGCAAAGCGGTCGCATCACCTGGACCGACCCAGCAGCAGCGCTCAAGAGCGCCCGTCGCTTCGCGCAGCTCGCTGCGGACCCGACAGACGTCCGTCGCGCATCGGTCCTCGAGCTCTACAGCATCGTCACCGTGCCGACCTCCGAGACGGCCTCCCTTCACCCAGTCCGCTACCGCCTCGAACAGCTCTCGCGCATTAACGCCCAGCTCGACGCGTGGAAGACCTACTGGACGCCCGTCTTGACAGAGGCGCAGAACAGGGGAGACCCGCTCGCGTACACGGTCGTGCAGACGATCGCGCAATTCGTGGTGCTTGCCGTCAATGGGGCGGTCTTTACGAGGTGGGATCTGGAGCGGAAGAAGGAGCTGGAGGATGGGAAGGAGGGGAGGCCAAAGCTGACGGCAGAGTGCGTTTCGCTTCTTCGTTCTTGGCGGCGTCATCGCTGAACTCTCGCGCTCTCGCAGTGACTGGAAGCACCTACAACGAGCGGCCGACGCCGCCGACACTGCCATCTTCATCGTTTCGACCGAGGCGACCGTCACGGGCAACCCGCTACGAGAGTACCGCTGGCCGCCGGCCGTCGATGGGTACCGAGAAGCGCTGCACCTCGACCCGAGGATCACGGAGGATTTCAAGACTGCGCTAGACACTATGACTTGCATCGTGTGTCTTGCCTGTGCGCGAGCTGAATGAGGTGAAACTTACCTTTTTTCCGGCGCAGGCTTTCGTCTACTCGCTCCTCTTCCTCGTCCGCATGGCTTCGGCGGTGCGCAGACCGATCCCGTCCGTTCTCGTCCCTACAAGCTGAACTGTGTTCTGCACAGGGCCTCATCACCTGCGATCTCGTTACGCGCAAGACGGACTACGAGGCCGGTTGCGACCTGAACACGCCTCAGCCGCTCACGAAGGGCCAGAAGCTGCCTCGCCTGCTCGAGCTCGGCTCCGCGTTCCTCACCGGCATCTCGCCCAACCCTGACCACCCAGCTCGCCGACACGCGCTCCTCGTCGAGATGATCCTGCGCGTAGGGCTTGGTGCGGCGACTCCGCAGGCGCAGGGCGCACCGTCGCCGGCATCGTCAGGACAGCGTCGCTCGCCTGTGGTCGGCAACGCAATGGTCGGTTCGCAGCGCCCACAAGCCTCGCCGCCCCTCTCCTCCGCCTCGAACGCTAGCATAGCAAAGACAAGCTCGAGCCTGCCGCAAACAAGCGCGCCGATTTCATCGCCTTTCGCACTGCCCGCTCAGCCGAACACCTCGCTGCCGCCAGTCCTGCCGACCCCGCCTCAGCCGCTCCATGCGCAAGCTTCTTCGCATCTCGTTCCGCCTCAACAGCCGCCCCGACCCGTCTCTTCCTTTGATTCCTGGCTGTGGGACACCTCTACGCCGACCTCGACCTCCTTCTCCGGCCCACTCCGCATGCAAGACGGCTCGTTCGTCATGCCCGACTTGACCGTCTCGACTTCGGCCGCCAACGCTGCGTCCTCACTCGCCGCGACGGCTTCTCCCGCACTCGCTTCTGCGACAGTTCCGCCTCCGAGCGGGTACATGGGTCGTCAGGGAACGTCAGCTATGCAGGCGACGATGACGGCTGCGTCGGCTGGTAGGAGGGGGGATGCGGCGCAAGCGATGGCGTCGCTCTTGTCCGAGGTCAATCCCTTCCTCGATGACTTCTGTGCGTCCCTTCGGCCCCTTCCCTTGCTTCTCTCCCCGCTGAGCCCGCTTTCGCACACAGACGCGACCCAACCTGGCATCGGCTCCCACGCATTCAACGACGATTTTGGTCTCGGACCTGGCGTCCTGGGCGGTACCTCCTCTTCTATCGGCGGTGGTGGAGCAGACGTCAACGCCCTAAATGGGCTGGACTGGACTTCGTATGGCGCGCCAGGGTTTGGAGGGGCGACGCCCGGAGCGGGAGGGGCGGATTGGGGGTTCGGGACAGGGTCGTAGGTTGAGGTTGAAGGTGGGTAGCGCGCTTGATACGAGGAGGGACTCGTGCGTTCATCAGAATCCTTGCACCTTCCAAGCGAAGCGGAAGCGAGGAGGAGAACAAGCGACATGCTGGACTTTCGTAACTCCGTCGACTCCGACACTCTCGTTCATCCCGCCACTCGACCTCGTGTGTACTTGCTAGACTAGGTCTTGGCATGTTCTGCCTCGTAGTGGACTACTATGCGATGAGAGAGGAGGACGAGAGGAGGCATGTACGACGGATCTAGGGCGCAATGCAGTCGCTTTGAGGCGTTCAGACGAGGTACTGGCCCTGCGTGAGTGGCGGAAGTATCAGGGGGATGAGCAAGGTCAGACAACGAGGAGGGCCAGAGGAAAGGAGGAGAAGGGAAGGTCAGGCGCACCGAATTGGGGTGGACGACCTGGCCCGTAAGGATCTCGGACGTCGCACAGTAGACATAGCTCTGCACTCGATTGAACACCGTCAGCGTCTGACATCCTGGACGGAAGGTACGAGAGCAAGTGAAGATTAACGCACCTCTCCCAACTCGGCGGGCTGGGCGACGCGGCCGTGAATAAGCGACGATGACCCGACGCTCCAGTCTTCCATTTGTTCCTTGGGACGCGAGGCGGGCTGGAGGGGGGTGTAGACTGGCCCGGGACTGCGAGCGGAGCGGGTTAGTCGGATCGAGGCATCGGTGAAAGGCGTGAGGGATAGGGTGAGGCTAGAGCCGGGAGAGGACGCACGCGACGCCGACGACGCGGATGCCCTTGGGGAGGATCTGGGTCGCGAGAGACTTGGTGAAGGTCGTGATGGCGCCCTTGGTGGCCGACTGCCAGACGAGCGAAGGAGGGAGTCGAGTCAATAATGGCGATCGGACGAGAGCTTGTGAGACGCAGGCGCTTGGTAACGCACGTAGTCAAGCATGCCAGCGCTGCCCTTCTGCTCGCCACCGAAGGTTGAAGAGGAAAATTTGCGAAGCAGGTGTCAGCATTTGCTCGTTCGGCATCAATTGAGACTTCAGACGAACGTAGGCAGTGACGGAAGTGGTGTTGATGATGACATCTCCGCGCTTCATGTGCGGGAGAGCAGCCCTGCGGATCAGAAGAAAGCCTGGTCAACTCGCCGAACTTGCGGAGCGGAAGGAGGAGAGTCAAAGCACTTCGAGACGCCGATGTACTGGATGATATTGCAGCGAAAGGTGTCCTCGACGTTGTTCATCTGCGAGAAGGGAAGCCATCAGCACGACTCGAGGGGAAGAAGGGCAGGTTGGGCGACGTACGTCGATCTCGGCAAGGTCCTGGCACTGGATCTGCTGCGAAGCGCTGCAGGAAGGTTCAGCAAGTCAGCTCTCCCTCTTCGACCAGCAGCCATGCGAGCAAGCGCTACACCAAGAGTGCCCGGCCTTCGCAAGTTCAGCCCGAAAGCGAAGCGACATCGACTCACTTGTTGACGAGGATGTCGAGCGCGCCGTACTCTCGCATGTGCTTCTCGATCATGCTCTCGCGGAACTCTTGCGTGCGGAGGTCGCCCGGGACGAGGAGGCACTTCTTGCCTGCTTCCTCGACGAGCTTCTTCGTGTTCTGGGCGCTGCGTTCGCACGGCAATATTTATCAGCGCTCCGGCGACTAAGGCGCTGGGGAACAGACCGCACTCGTCCTCCTCCTCGGGAAGGTAGTTGATCGTGATGTCGGCACCCTCGCGCGCAAAGAAGACGGCGACGGTCTTTCCAATGCCCGAGTCTCCGCCGGTGATCAACGCGGCCTTGTCCCTGAGCTTGCCCGAGCCGACGTACTCCTCGAGGCGGGGCTCGCCGCGGTGCCAGCGCTCGACCTGCCGGGAGAGAGAGAAATGTCAGTTCGAGCAGAGGAAGGGAAGGGTGGCGGAGTAGACGAACTTTGGTGTGCTCGGCGAGGGGCGACATGTCGAGGTCGCGACCGGGGAGCTTCTGCTCGAACTGTCGTCGCACCGAGGTTAGGGGAAACTGACGTCGAGGAGGAAGAACGGACGGGTGCGCACCTTGTCCGGCGAGAAGTTGGGGTAGGCTGTGATGACTTTAGCGTCGGAACCCATGATGGAGTGCTGCTTGAGGTTGGACGGGTGTCAGCTCGCGCGAGGAATGGGATGCACGGGTGGATGTGCACCTGGTGTAAGTTGCGGGTGCGGGTGAGTGGGAGACTGCGTGCGAGTGTGCGTCAGGAAAACAGTGCGAGTCGCAAAGAGAAGAGTGCAACAGCAGGCGAGCCCAGACGAGGACGAGATGATGATGATGATGACGACCTTCGCAACTTGAGACGGAGGGGTGAATGTAATGTTTCAACATTAGGACCACGTTTGTATTTCAGCTCATTACACCCTCGTAAACTCACCCAACACTCGCTTACCGTCCCAGCTTGACCACGACTGCGCTGTGACTGCACGAACACTCCCCAGGGAGTCGTTTGCTCCCGGGTCATGCCCCCAACCGCGCGCCGCGCCCCGCTCTCGCACCTCACCTCCCCCTTCCTCGCCCTCTCCTCCTCGCTCGGCCCTCACACCGCGAACGCAGCGCCCCAACCCGCCGCACTCGCGCCGCGACCCGATCAATTGCAAGGCGGACGAGATCCGGCGTCCTTCCCGGCGCATCTGATGGACCGCTCAAAGGCGCAGCAGCCGGACCGACTCCCCGATGCGATTCGAGGCGTCAGGTTCAATGCGCCGCTGAGACCGCCGCCGTTGCCTGGGAGGCCGGTGAATGAGGCCGCGGAAGAGGTAGAAGGGTTTCAGCTGTCGCAGCTGGTCCTCGCGGTCACGGTGGACGGACAGGTGCATGCGTTGAAGCGCGAGACGGGACAGTGGGTCTGGACGCTGCATGACGACGGGGGGATTGCGCTCGGTCGAGTCGGGCGAGGGTCGGCGGAAGAGCGGCGGAGACGAAGCGGTGCGGGAAATGCGGTTGGCGAACCTCTCGTGAAGAGCGTGAGCAGGAAGAAGCGCGCCTCTCCGACAGCCAGCTCTTCGCGCTCGACGGTCTTGTCAAATGAGACGAGCGTCATCGCTATCGACACTGCAGACGAAGACGACGACGAGACGTACATCATCGAGCCCAGTGGATCGGGCGACATCTACGTCTACTCGCGCTCCTCGGGTGGGCTCGACAAGCTCCCCCTCTCAATGCAGGAACTCGTTGCCCTCTCGCCCTTTCGCTTTCCAGGCGACTCGAGCCGCATGTTCTCGGCGAGCAAGAACACGAAGTTCGTCGGGGTTGACTTGAAGACCGGACGGCTTGTGGGCGTGTTTGGGAGTAATGCGGGATGGTGCGAGTGGGATGAAGGGGACGAGTTGACGGCGGGAGCGAGGGCGGTGGAGCAGGATTGCGAAGAGGACATCGTGAAGCGGCCAGAGGACTTGCTGTACATGGCCCGGACAGGTGCATGCCGTCTCTCACGGGTTATTCCGGGACGCTCTACTGACGCTTGTTTTCGCGCAGAATACCACCTCTCGATCTACGATACCAGCTCGTCGCTTCCCCTCCAGACTCTTTCCTACACGACCTACACCTCTTCTGCCCTCCCGCACGTCTCGACGCCCGCTTCATCCGGCACCTACCCTTCTCAATCCACATGGACTCGTACACCCGATTCGCTTTACCTCCAACCGATGCACGACGGCTCGCTCGTCTGTTTCCGAGCGGGCCAAGCCGGCGTGCAGTGGAGTATCGACTTTGAAGCGCCCGTTGTCAGCGTCTTCGACGTTGTCGTTCCCTTCTCGTCGCCGTCAGCCATTGAAGGGTCCGACCCTCATCCAGTCATGGTCGAGCAACCGCATCCCCTCCTCGTCCCCGACCTTCCCCTCGACTTCTCCGTCCTCCAGCAAGAACCCGCCGCGACCTTCATCGGACGAGTCGTCTCACCCGCGACAGGCGAGGAACAGTTGTTCGCGATGAGCAGGGACAGGTTCCCGCTTGTGCCGTTTGCGCAGGTGGCGGAGGCTGCGAAGGCGGGGTTGGGCGAGGGCGAGGAGGGCGCGGAACCGGTGGAAGAGAAACCTGAGCCGCCTTGTCGTGGTGTTGACTGCATCATCGGTCGGCACCGGCTCTTGCATCCTCCGCCCGCCTCTCCTCTCGACGCAACTATCGACGCACCAACCGAGCCACTCCTAATCGAAGCCGCACCTTCTTTATCCCTCCCCTCCCCTTCCGCACCACATGACTCATTCTCTACTCCCAACCGACGAACCCCTCATCTACCCGACTCCTCGACCCTCCTCGCACGCCTCTCCTCCTCATCCGTCATGCGCGAGCTAAGCGGCCATGGGGAAGTCCTAGCAGGCGGGAGACTGACTATTGGAGTGATGGTGCTTGTGCTAGTGGGGTGGTGGTGGAGTCGGTGGAGGAAGGTTGGGGAGGAGGCGAAAGGTGAGGGGGAGGGGAAGAGAAGAAGTGGGAGACGGACGAAGGGGAGGGGGAAGAAGCAGCTGCAGGCGGGCGCGGTGGCGAATGGTGGAGATGCGTGTGCGCCAAGAGGAGGACCGAGTCAGCAGAACGGACTCGACTTTGGGGGGATGAGGAGCGAGACGGAAGTCGCTGTTCCATCGGTCGCGCCTCCGCCATCTGTTGAAGGACTGCGAAAACGCTCGCCTTCGACACCGCCTACCCCGACAAACCTGTCTTTCGCACCCCTCTCCAGCAGCAGCAGCGTATCCGGCTCTTCGACTCCCGCTCGTGACCGCGCATCTTCCCTCTCCCTCCCTCCCGCCTTCCCTCTCTCCTCGACACTGAAAGAACTCCCACCACTTCCGCCTTCCGCTCTGATCGATTCGGACCCCACCGAAGAGCTTCTCAACGCGTCGCCATCCTTCAGTTCCTCCGTCGAGCTGGGGGACCAAGCCGACGAAGGCGCCGACTCGGACAGCGCGCCTCCCTCGCTCGCACCCGGAGGCGCGCCGGGTACTCCGCCTCGGAAGCGCCAGCGCCGGAGACGGGGCGCTAAGAAGAAGAAGCCGAAAGAGGGTCAAGGGATGGATGAGATCGCCGTCGGTGCGGTGGATGAGAAGGATCTTTTTGAAGGGATTACGTTGAGTGAGCGAGAGACGAGGGATGAGGAGGCGGATGGTTCGGAGGAAGGGCTGGGGGGCACGAGCGCGCAGGTTGATGCGGATGGGAAGGGCGTGGATGGCGATGTGGCGGGCGCGAGCGCGCAGGTCTCGGCGGCGATAGGCGCTGGTGAGATCGACGCGGTTACGAAAAGCGCGAGGCTGGACCCGCAGGTGGTTGGCGGGCTTGCAGTTAGCAAGGAGATTCTTGGTAGGCTCGCTTCCATTCACCCGGTCCGGCCACTTTCGCTGACAGCGCTTCGCAGGCTACGGCTCGCACGGGACGGTTGTCTTGCGCGGCGAGTTCCAGGGTCGAGCAGTCGCTGTCAAGCGACTGCTTAAAGACTTTGTCACGATCGCCGCGCACGAAGTGAACCTTCTGCAAGAGTCGGACGACCACCCGCATGTCATCCGTTACTTCTGCAAGGAGCAGCGCGAGACGTTCCTCTACATCGCTCTCGAGCTCTGCCCCGCCTCGCTCTTCGACCTCGTCGACCAGCCTTCCGCCTTTCCCGACCTCGTGCGCCAACTCGACCCGAAGAAGGCGCTCAAGCAGATCACGTCCGGCCTGCGTCACCTCCACTCGCTCAAGATCGTCCATCGCGATATCAAGCCGCAGAACATCCTCGTCTCGACGGCAAAGCGCGGCCAGCCCGGCTTGCGCATGCTTATCTCCGACTTTGGGCTCTGCAAGAAGCTCGACGTCGACGAGTCGTCATTCCAGCAGACGGTCAACCATGCAGCAGGCTCGTTCGGTTACCGTGCGCCCGAAGTCTTGCGCGGTTTGGTTGACCCGAACGAGGGCGCGACCGGCACATCCTCGGCAAGCGCAGGCTCAGGCGGCTCTTCGACGACTCTTGCGGGCCTCACGACCACCGATCCGAGCATGCGCCTCACCCGCTCGATCGACATTTTCTCGCTCGGTTGCATCTTCTATTACGTCCTCACGCGCGGCGACCATCCGTTCGGCGGACGGTACGAGCGCGAGATGAATATCTTGAACGGCAAGGCCAGCTTGGACCGGCTCGATGGGCTCGGCGAAGAGGCGGTCGAAGTACAGGACTTGATCCTGCGCATGGTCGCGACGGATCCGAGAGAGCGGTGCGTCGCTGAATTGTCAATTACACAGCACTCCTCATTGACTGGTCGTTGCTCGCAGCCCGACTGCCGACGCCGTCCTCCTCCATCCTTTCTTCTGGAACGCCCAGAAACGCCTCCTCTTCATCTGCGACGCCTCCGACCGCTTCGAGATCATGGAGCGCGACCCTCCGACCGCAACACTCGTCTCGCTTGAGAATCGAGCGCGCGAGATTGTCGGCGACGATTGGCAGAAGGCTCTCGATCGGACCTTCCTCGAGAATCTCGGCAAGTACAGGAAGTATGATGGCGCGAGTGTGCGGGACCTGCTGCGCGTCCTCCGCAACAAGGTGTGTACTCATCCCATTTGTGGCTCGTCGTTCTGGCTGACGACCGGCTCCCGCAGAAACACCACTACCAAGATTTGCCCGAAAGCGTCCAGCGCGCGCTTGGCGACCTTCCAGGCGGCTTCCTCTCCTACTTCACGACACGCTTCCCTCATCTCCTCCTCCACGTCTACGACACCGTCGCACGGCACCTCGCAGACGAGCCGATGTTTGCGTCCACCTTCCGCATCCCCGAAGACGAGGCGTGAGGGGCCAACCTCGCGCGCTCTGGTCCTTTACTTTCCTCCTTCTAGATCTCTTTCTCGTCGTTTTCAGTCTCTTGGTTGCGGCTGCGTGTCCGCTGCCTTGTTCTTTAGCCGTTTCGTCGTCCTTGTTGTCTTTCCTCTGTCCTTCCCTTCTGCAACAGGCACTGCTTCTTCGCGCACTAGTAACGTCCTGCGCTTCGCGAGTTCCAACAGCTTTTATGGTTCCCCGCTACTATGCAATCTGCCAGCGGAAGCTCGTAGCTCGTTCAACAACTTCTCCTGGTAGCGGAAGAGAGATAGTTGGAAGATGCTTCCGTCTTCACTGAATGCGACGTCAAGGAAAGAGGGTACGGAACGAATACTTCACGATCTCGTCCTACGCCTCGCCTCGTCCCAACCAACGAACGCCTCCCGACCAAATTTCACAAAACGGAGAAGAAGGAAGTGCACAAGAAAGAAACCCGCCTTGCCGCACTCCAAGTCCCGCCTCATGCTGTCGACCGTGATGCAACCATCTCCTCCGCGCTTGAATCCCCAATCCTCCAGCAAAGTGATCTTGTCTTCAGCGGTTCGCTTCGAAAGAGCGGTCTGTAGATCGGGATGCAGCGAGTCGAAGGCGCCGCGTCCGGCGGGCAGCTTAAAGCCCGTCGATGCCGCACGCCCGTCGTACGCAACCTGTGCCCATCCCTTATATTGCCACCATGCCTTGCCCTTGATCTCTCTGCGGAGGAAGACTTGTACCCCCTCGGGAGCGTCAACAGGTTTTGCAAAGCCGGGCGTGATGACCTCGAGGTACTGATTCAGCTTGTCTTCGGAAGCGAGCATGGCGATAGCGTTTCCGCAGGCAAAAGGCTCGGGTGCGCAGACATTGTTTTCTGGCCAGACGGCGACAAAGTTTCGAGACTTGGCGTAATGCTTCTTGCGCATGCCGGCGTTCATTGCCCAGCACTTAGGTCCGTCGACAGCCGTGCGCTTGAAGGCGCAGTCGAGCGCAGCGAGGCGAGTGTCGCGCAGAGGTGCCCCAGGCTCGAGGTTGACGCCGTGGAGCGCATGGAGGTCTTTGAAGATGGAGGCAAAGTACTGGGGTGCCGAGGTCTGCACAGGTGATAGATCGGACAGATGGCAACGACACGGCGTGAAGAAACAGAGCAACGCACCGGAGGTGCTTGAGTTCCATTCTGTGCTGTCGTTGCGGTCTTCCGGTTCTTCCGAGCAGGCGAAGGTGAAACGGGGGGCTGCAAATGGTGCAAATACTTCGGCGTTAGCGAAGTGTGGAAGTGCCGACGGAGCAACGCACTTTGTTGTCTTCGACATCAGGCGAGGGCGATTTGCTGCGAACCAGCCGCGCCGACCGTCTTTTTCCGCTCGCGAAAGACACAGGTCCTGCATCTTTCACCTTGGGACGCAGGAGCTGATCCGCTGCGTCAGGCCGGACGCACGGGCTGTACGCATCGAGCTCGAGCTTGACCGCAGGCTTCGGAGCTGGCGAAGGTGCACCGGCGATGCGCAAGGGACCTTGTGCGTCTTCAGCATATGGTTCGGGCGCCGAAAACGGGGTCGGTGAACACAAGCCCGAATGCTGTTGCGAAGCCGCTGTCACGACGCTCGACAAAGATGTCGACCTTGAAAGCGCACATACGAGTGGCGCGCCCGGCTTGGCTGATTGATGGTGCACGAGCCTCATATCGTTTTCAGCTGCTAAGGTTGCCAGGGGAGCGCCTCGGATCGCAGGAGGAGGCGAAGCGACTTCGTTGGGTTGGTTGACGGGCGAGCTGAAGTTACGATGCGTCAGAGTTGAAAACGTACTTGCAAGCCTTCAACGCGCTTGTGAACCGTCGGAGCCAAACCTTGACTGCACGAACGCAGGAATGGTCTGCGGGAACGAGCGTCTTCTCGAGGACAGCGCCGATATACGGGGCGTCAAAGACGCTGCCCTCAATGCCGACTTTGTCACCAGCCTCTTCGGCATCGAATAGGGCGACGAGCACGCGTTGGACGGCGGGCCAGTCTGGGTTTCGCGTGACAGCCTGGTTCGGGAAGAGCGCGAGGGCGCGGGTGGGGTGGTTGTACTTCCGGCGCCCAGGGTCCTTTGAGACGAAATGCTCGACAGCATTGGGCAGTGTCGCCCATTCGTCTCGCAAATCGGGGTGGACGGATACCGCGCGAAGAGGGATCGGTGCACGCACAACAGACGAAACTGCGGCGGGACATACTCCAGAAGGGTTCGCTCGGATCCTTCATGCTTTGCAGAATGCACAGCGAGAGGTGCGAGCCAGAACGGGAGGGTGAGGCAGCGGACAAGGAGCAACAAGAGTCTCTCGCCTCGACCGTGCTCACTCGCTCGCTGGCCGTGCTTGGGCGCACCCTTACTCTGAGCTCGTCTTTATCCATTTAAACCCGTCTGCGAGCCTCTCTCGCAAAGTCTCGTCTTCATCAGTCGAAACGAGGTGGGGAGGCAAGATGTCGACGACGGACGCCTTGGAGATTCTGCAGGTGCGCGGACAAGCTCCACGTGATTGTTGCACCCTGCTTCAGCAGGTCACACTGACTCCCGTCCGCCTCACACAGATCCTGCGCTCTCTCCCCCCACTTCTCTCGCCGGATCTCGCCTCACCTCCGCCATCGCGACCAGGATCACCTGTAAAAGTTGACCCAGCGTCATTGAAGCGGAAACACGAGGGAGACGCAGGACAAGCGCGCGGCGAGCCGTCTCAACGACGCACGATTGGCTTGGGCTTTGAGGAGGGTCTCGATGAAGTCGCAGCGAAGTAAGTGCGACAGAAGCTGTGCCGAGACTGCAAATGCTCACGGTTCCGTACACAGGCGCTCGCGGCCAGCGCCCCCGCCTCCTCCAGCGCCTCCAGGCCGTCCTCCTCCCCCCCCTCCAGCCGCGCTTCCTCCAGATCCCAAGCCGTCCACGCCCGACTTGCGCAACTCGCCTCGACCGGCATCGGCACGGCTACCGCCACCGAAAGGCTCGCCTATGCTGGGTTCGCCTCGCGTTGATCGCGAGGGGGAATGGCGGAAAGACTGGCCGAAGGAACGGTTGCGAAAGTTGGCTGCACAGTGCGTTCCCGCCCAGAACTATTCCTCTCATATAAGCTGACTCGACTTTCGTCCGTAGATGCCGCGATCACGGACGCAAGCTAAAGCACGCAGGCGACGCCATCGCTCGCACGCCTCAGCCGTCTCGGAAGGACATCCTCCGGGCTCTAGCCCACCACATCGACTCGATCCTCCTCTACATCTACTCCTTCTGGTGTGACGATTCGGCCAATCGGAACTGCAACGCCCAACAGTGGGAGAGCGGGTTCGGATTGATCTCGTTCGTCCGCAAGATGGCGGAGAAGGAGAACATGGCGCTCGTCGTCGGTCTGTGGTGTGTCAACCCGGCCTCTTCAGCAGTGGATCATTAGACTGACTCCTTCGTGCGCGCAGTACCCGTATGGAAGCGATAGCAGTCTTCACGACCTCGATGCACGAGCAGAAGGCGCTCCATTTCAAGGGCACCCAGCTCGCACATCACCGACCACACAACTCGAGTGTACCTTCGTCTACATCCTCCGCAGCACTTCCGCCACGCCCACCAGGTCCTCCTCCCCCTCCTCCGCCGATGCCGCCCGACCAATCCACGGCTTCACCAGCTTCAACCGCCGCCACTGAATCTCCCGCCGCAACCACATCTCCATCAAATGCATCAGGCACCACCAGTCAACCTCCAGCACCCACTTCCGCCACACTCTCCAGCACGAAGCCCTACGAAGACTTCCTCCGTTCCTTCCTCCGGGCTTCGCCCGAACTCTTCCGCTTCCAACGACTGTACGACGAATCGTGCACCATCCTCTCGCCCGCCTTCCTCTCCGCCTCCTTTCCGGAGACTTGGGTGCTCTGCACCCTCGATCCGGGCGACAGTCCGACCTCACATCCTTCGACGTTCACGCTCCCGAACCGACCTTGGAGGTTCGCCTGGCCTGCCGAGCTCGGACGAGGGACGAACGCGTGGGTTGCGCATCAGGTAGCGTGGGCGAGGAAGCTCGTTGAGGAGTGGGCGCAGCGAGAGGGATTGGGCTATGTCCCCGAAAACGTCGGCGAAGGCGTCTAGACGGGTTTCTTCGGATTTGTATGGCTTATCGCATCGACTGACCTGTGCATAGACTCGTTCCTGCATGCCTAAGCCAGCCTGGTCGCTCAGCTGGAGGAAGAAGAGTAGGAAGCCTGCTCGTGTCAACCGCACTGATCTGCCGCCTTGCGTGGCTCGTCTACGGCTACCTGAGTGCATGCTCGAGCTCTAACGTGTGCTCTCGCGGCGAACGAGGACGGCAGTTGACCTTCACTCGGCGAAGCGGAGACAGCTTAGACAAGAACACCTCGCTTCAGACCCTTACACCCGCTCGTGCTGCCTGTGAACGTTGCCAGAGATTCGCTAGAACGGATCTGCAGCCATGAAGAACAAGCGCATCAAGTCGTACCGCCGCGCGATGCAACTCTACCAGAGCTCGTTTGGCTTCCGGCGAGTCCTTTCAACTCGAGGTACAGGGTCGGGCGGAGCTGACGAACCGCCTTGCACGTCTTAAGTGAGCCATATCAGCTACTGAGTGCGTCCGCCAATCGCGCTGAGTTGGTCTCGTCGAGCACGAGGGCCATGTCCTCGAGGAGGCGATGCTGAGCCCCTGTTCACGCTTGTACAGTCGACGCTGCGTTCCTCCAGTCATGCGTGAAGCAGAAGATGGACATCATGGCTCGCCTGCACGACGTCTTGCAGGGAGCGGTCAAGCCGAGTGAGTTCAGCTCTCTCGCTTTCCGTTACTCAGGGCTAACAAAGACTGTCACCCACAGTGATCACCCAGTGCTGCATGCAGGCGCTGTACGATGCGGGTGCGGAGGCGCAGCCAGCGGTTGACGCGGCGAAGGGCTTTGAGCGACGGAAGTGCAACCACTTCAAGGCAAGGCCGGAGGACGAATGCATGCTGGCGATGGCTGGTGCGTTCATTCTCCGAACATGTCTGAAGGTCAGCTCGTTGATACGCATCCTTGCTCAATAGGAACCGAGAACAAGAACCGCTACGTATTCGCTACGCAATCCCTCCCTCTCCGAGAATCGCTTCGTGCCATTCCCGGCTCGCCGATCATCTACATCGCTCGGAGTGTCATGTTGCTCGAGTCGCCGTCGAATCAGACACTGGCGAAAAAGCGAAGGGTGCGTTTCATCTCGTCTCGTTGAATTGGCCTACTAGTCTAGCCTTGGCCGCTCGCACGGCCTGGGCTTTCAGTGTCTTTACGTGTACTCACACATGTTACCTCCGCAGATGGAGGAGAGCAAGCTGCACGTCTCAGCGGAAGAACTCGCCGTCATCACCGGCAAGCCCCTCTCTTCCGCCGACCCCGTCGCCTCCAAGTCCGCCGCTCCCGCCGACGACACTGCTCCCGTCTCCGAAGGAGCTGCTGAGCCGCCGAAGAAAAAGAAGCGGAAGGGACCGAGCGGACCCAATCCGCTCAGCGTCAAGAAGAAGAAGGCCAAGCCGGCTGACCCGATCGCGGGGCGGCGTCCGAAGAAGCGCGAACGCGAGGAAGACGGTGGCGACTCGCGGGAGCACAAGAGGCAGAAGGAGGAGGACGGCAAGGTGATCAGCTTGGCCGCGCGGAGCGACGGCGGCGAGAAGAAGAAGCGGAGACGGCGACGAAAGGGTGCGGCTGCAGGAGCTGACGGCGAGGGTGGAGATGCAAGAGGAGGAGGTGCAGGGCCGGGAGGCGAGGCATGAGTAGGCGTACGGCAACATCGTGACTTTGCCTTTGCTTTGCCTCAAGTTCCGTCAACAGGCAACGTCGTATTGCGCCTTACCTCTGCTCAGCACGCGTCGACACTCTGCGATTCAGCACCTTGAGCAGGAGCGGCGTCAATACCACTTGTATCGCGTCCGCGGACTCTGCCGGACTTGTCGCTCTCCTCGTCGAGCTTCATGTCTCTCCTCGTCCCTCATCCTCCGCCTCGACCTTGACGTCCCTACGTTCTGCTTTCGGGTATGCTCACATCTCGCCTGCTGATCTCGCTGTTGGCAGGTGCGTCACTCGCTCGCGTCGACCTTCGCCTCCTGTTGACTGACCCTTTGTTCCCCACAGCGAGTCCCGTCGTCCTGGCTCATGGGCGCTTCACTCGAACGATCCATGCTCGTCAGGACAGTTCTTTGCTCGCCCAGATCTGGACGTCTCTCGAGATCATCGCCTCGAATGCCATTACCTGCCCAGCGAGCTGTGCTGGCTGGCTTCTCTCATCCGCCGAGGCTTGTCTCTTTCCTTCGCCATTTCCACGGTCTTATTGCTCAAGGCCTCATGCCTGCAGTGCGGATTCGAGATCGCGGCGACCCTCTCGCTTGATGCGACCATTTCTTGCCTCTGCGAAGATGTTGGCGACGACTTGCGCAAGTAAGCCAAGACCCTAGCCTTCCGCACACTGTAGCTGACGCAACCCGAGAACGCAGCTGCGCGGCTTGTGTCGCAGCGGACAGCTCATCCAGCGCCGATGCGAAGTCAGCGGCGGCTGGAGTGGCAGATTGTGAGCCTGCTTCACGCTGCTTTTCTGGCTTTTATCAATGTGCCAGCAATACGCAGTATTCGACGAAGGATGCAGCATGACCGGACACACTCGCTCGTCTAGCGTCGCCGCCTCCTCTAGGACGACGAACAATCCCGCCTCCTCGAACTCTAGCCCGCCGGCGAGTCGGCCGGCCACGACATTACCAATAACGATCCAGACGGCGCTGCCCAACGAGGTGAGGCTTCTCAGATCGGCAGCCTCGACCGTTATCGTCTGACATTGCGCCGCCAAGGCAATCACACTCGGCACCGACGCCAACGGCTTCACCTACCTGAGCACGATCAGCTACAGCATCAGCTACGACACCCCGCTGCAAGTCCAGTCAATCATCTCTCAGGCATTGGCTTCGTCCGTCTCGGTAGCCTCGGCCTACAACAGCTCGCTCGCAGCCGCTCTCGCGAGCTCGATTGCCGCTTCGTACGCTTGCGCGGCTGCGAGCTACACCATCGGTACGACTGTGCAAGGTCAACAGACAGTCACGATTTTTACGGCTGCGGGACCGGCCGAAACGAGTGCGAGTGCGACTGCGGTCGGCCCGCAATCTGGTGGAGAAGGAGTCGCTGGGAGGGCGGTGGGCTGGATCGGCGCTCTCGCGGGAACCGCAGCAGTTCTTCATCTCTTCTAGACATCTCACTCGCATCTGTCACTTTTGGGATGCTGATGCTACAGAAGGAGGGAACGATACGGAGGAGAGGGAGGTAGGTATGCACGGGGAGGAGCGGGAAGGGGAAGAAGGGCAGGGATGGGATGGGTATCAATGCAGAGATTACGAGAGACGGGCGGGGAGGGGAAGAGGTGAAACGAGCGAGAGACGGCCTGGACGGTGCCGACGGGGACAGAGTCGGAGGCGGCGGACGTGGGGCTGTGCAGGCGGAGGGAGGTCAGTAAGACGTAAGGCAAAGAGACGGGATCACCGCGACTCACAACAATGCCTCCGCCGCGAAGCGACGACTCAGGCTCCGTCCCGCTTCCAGACGCCGACTCTGGTTGACCCGATCGACAACCCAGAGCCCGCGCCACCCGCTCCCTCCGTCTCCCAACCGCGCGCCGACGACGGCCAGAGAAGGAAGAGAGCCGCATGCCGTTCAGATAAAGTCCTCGTCCGAGTCGTAAAACTCGTCTTCGTCCGCCTGCTCGAGCGCATCGGCGATCTCGGCAAAGTCGACCTTGTATCGCAGGAGACCGCCAATTCCGCCGAAACCCTTGACGAACTGCGAGCCCTCCTGCGACCTGCGGAGCGTGAGAAAGCGTCAGCGCGAGCACAGTCAGGCAAGAGGCGTGATGCAGACGCACTTGTTGGTGACGATCTCGATCTCGGCACCAAAGTCTTTGTACTTCTCGGAGAGCCACTCGAGCAAGTTGACCGGCTCAGCCGCCTGCTCCATCTCGAGACCGGTCGCCTTGTCGATGAACTTCTCGCGGTCCTGCTCGCTGAGTGCGGCAATACCGACCGCCGCGTCGGCCTTGTTGTTGCTAGCGGTGGGCGGAGGAGCCTGAGTGTGTACTACGTGCTCGGCGCCTTGCGAGTCGCGAAGGACGTGGCGGGTGACGTCGAGGTTCTCCCAGACGATGAGCGTTTCGACGGCACCCATCTCGAGACCACGGAGCGTGTCGTCGACGCCGAAGCAGTACTTGCCCGAGTCGTGCGAGATCTCGTCGAAGTAGCGCGAGATAAGCCTGCGAGGCCGAGTTGTCAGCATGAAAGCAGGGTATGAGCAACGCGCGCAGACTCACTTCTTCTCCTGGACGAACTTGACGTTCGAGAGCGACTCGGCTGCGAGCTCGATAGCCTGGTTGAATCCATTCTCGCCTCCGTACGACACGTCGACGACCTTGATGACCTTTGCCTGAAGACGCTGATCGAACATGTCGGACTGGTTAAGCTCCGTCTTGAAATCTGCCGAACCAGCAAGCACGAGCCCCTGAACGTTGACCTTGTCGTCGGTGATGAAGTGCTGGACGGCGAGTTCTGCAACCTTGCGGACGTAGTTGTGACGCTTCTCCATGCGAAGACGGGCGAAACGAAGCGCAGACTGTCCACCACGGCCGTGCTTCTTCGGCAGGTCGACCGAGAACTTGTGGATCACCTCGCGCGTGTTGCCCGCGAGGGTTCCGAAGAGAGCGCCGTTACCGTCCATGACGATGAAGCCGAACTTGGCGTCCGACTCGAGCAGCTCGGCGAGAGCCTCGGTGTGAAACTTGTTGTCGCACAAGTAGAGCGATGTGTTGATGGGCTGCGAGGCGACAAGTCAGCTTCCGTCCCTTCGCGAAGCGTTGTAGATGAGATACACACCTTGAAAGGCTCGAAGTCGATGTTGACCTGCGCAGGAGAGGACCAGTTAGTTTCGCGGAAACAGCGAGCAAGCGTAGCACGCAACTCACCTTCTTCTCCTTTCCCTCATCCGTCAAAATAGTACCGCAGTAGATGATCAAGCCGTTAGGCGGGACCTTGGAGTACAGCTTGAGCCTCTGTTGGGTCGAGGTGATGGCCGCAAGGACGGAGAGACGGTTGACGCGCGACTTGATATTGGACGCCGTGCCATACTCTTGCGTCAACATCGACTGGAGCTGCGAGATCTGAGAGCTGTGTCGGAGGAAAGAACGGAGTCAAGCGAGCTGGCGAGGAGGGATGGAACGGCCGCTCGAGACGGACCGAGGCGGGGCGATGAGGGAAATCATCGAAGTGCCTGCGTGTCGAGCGGGTCAGCTGCGTGATAGTCGGGGATTTCTGAATCGCGACGCACCTGCGCCTCGGGCAGCTTGCAAGCTCTGGACTGCACGGCGTCGGAACCACACGACAAGGCTATGGGGTCAGCTCGTGCTCCCGCACTACGCTCCTCTGGCCCAGTGCCCGCGCAAAAAGATGCAGCGACACGCACCGAGCTTCTTCATCCTGTTGGATCAGCGCGTACAGCCGGAGCAGAGGCAGAGAGCGGACATGTCAGTGCGTTTGCGGTCCAGGTGTGTGCTCGCGGCGCCACGGCGACACCGCGCGAGTCTGGACGAGGCCGGATGTGATCAAGACGCACTTCCAGACGGCGATGTTCGCCTCTTGCTGTGCGTCGGCCATTGTGGGCTGCTCGTCGCGGAGGGATGGCGGATGAGCAAAGTGAGGAAGAAGAGCGCGGCGACAAAGGCTCTGGCGGCGCGGCTGGTCGGCAGGAAGGGCTGCTCGGTATGCGAGAGCTTTTCGAGCGACTCTGCTGGCTGTTCTGAGCTACACCGGGCGAGCAGTGGCTGACGGTCACTGCCAACCCCTCCTCGAGCGCTCCTCGTTCTCCGACGACACACTCTGCATCGAACTATGAACTAGCTGGCCTGCTCAGGACGATCTCACAGACTGTCAAGTGCTCCTGCTTTCTCAGCCGCACTCTACGGTGTTCGTCGAGCTGTCCGACCCTTCTCGCCCGGTTGCTTCTCTCAAGCTGGCGCTCGTTGGAGGGCGACTTGAGGCGGACTCAACGGGCGTTAAGCACACTCTCGAATGCGCAGAGACGGACCGTACACGGCGTTGACACATCCGCGTAATTCAGCCGACATACTCCCTCTCAACGTCTCAACCTCCTGCTTTCCCGGCTTTTGCGCTTCTTCGTGCACTCACCAGCTTTTTCCGCTCACTGATACGGGCATCACGATATGTATGTGCAGGAGCTGGCTGAAGTTCTTCAACCGCAAGGCTGGGCAGGGGGTGGAAGTGGCCCTCGGCGGGCGGCGGGACAAACGAGGATGGCGAGCTGCCAGGCTCGGCCTGGGCGCACTTGGGGCCAGCTGGCGCACATTTACACAAGCATTTGTCTCGCTACAGGTCACGGAAGGGCTTCAGCAGCAGGGAACGCGCGAAACTACCGCTTGGAGGTGTCTTCCGAGAGAAGACGAAGACAACCCCCTTTCTCAGGTTCTCGGGCAACTTTGTTGTGGGGAGAATATCTGCTTCGCCGTCCTAACGAAGCCCCGTAAGCCCCGTCTAGTGAGCCTGTCGGGTTAGTCGACCCTTGTGCCGCAGCCAGGAGACTGTAAAACCATCACCGCTCGCTCGCTTGCCTCGCTTTGCGCTGAGAGAGCTACAGCAAACTCAATAGAGCATCAGGACCATCCTCCATCCATCTACACCCATCCCCGTCTGACTCTAGCCCCTCGCCGCCTCGTCCAACTCGCTCCTTACAATGTCGACCCTCGCTCCCCCCCAGCGGTCGGGCAGCATCCGACGCACACCGTCCGACCTCTCGCGCGAACTTGCCTCGCAGGTCTTGCCCGACCCCGAGACCATCACGCGCCGCGAGCGCCGCGAGGTGGACAGCCGCAAGCGCGAGGAGGTGACGGGCAAGCTCGCCAGTATGGAGGGCGAGGAGCCTGAGGGTGAGTACCGTAGGTTCTTTTCAGGTGCACTGCACGAGGCCGCGCGGGCGTCAAGGCGATCAGTCGCATTGTCCTCCTCGTCGAGCGGACGTCAAGGCGAGATGTTACCTTTACGGGATTGAGGTCTGCTCGGGTAATCTGCAATGCTACAGGAGCAGGCAAACGCTGCCCTTTCGGCGTGCTGACCCCGCCGAATGTTCTCCTCGCAGCCCTCACCATGACCCATCGCCGTCGTCAGTCGGAGAAGGCGCAAGAGGCTATGGCCGAGGCGTTGTCGACCCTCGAGCTCGGTATGCCTGAGCGCGTCGCGCGTGCCAACGCCCGCGCTGACGGTGCCAAGACGCCCGTCCCTCCGTGCGTTCCGTTTCGTTGACCTTGTTGTCCCTCGTTCGTCGCCTCTGACATGCGGTTTTCTGGTTTCGTAGCGAGGTCACCGAGGGCACCGTTTCAGTTCCTTCGACTCCGGCACTCGAGATCGACGAGCCCCCGGCAGTTGCTACCGCGAGCGGGTCGGCGACGGAGCAGGTTGTCACGCCGTGGGATGTGCAGGGTGCCGTGGTCGAGGGTGTCCAGGTTCGTCAGGCTTGAACGTTTCGTGGCGAGAGAGACGGTACGGAAGGGCACTCGGAGATTCCCCTCGCATCGGCATTGTCATCTCCATATCGACTGCCACCTACCCCAACAGCTGCGATACCTGCAATCCTTCTCACACCTCTCCTCCATTTCACTTCCGCGTCCCGATCATCGATAACGCCTAGTCGCGCCTCTTCATTGCGTGCCCTTCCGTACCAAAGCGTCAGTTCTCTCCGCGCAATCTACAGACATTCACCGTTTTCTTTCGCGCCCTTGCTCTTTCGCAACAGATGGCTATCGATTACAACCATCTGATCAACCAGTTCGGCACGCGACGGATCGACGACGAGATGCTCGAGCGGTTCGAGCGCTTGACCGGTCGCAAGCCTCACCTTCTCCTGCGGCGGGGGACTTTTTTCTCTCACCGGTCCGTCTTCACGAACACTCTACGTGACGAGCTTCGCGACTGACCTTCTCGTCGATCCGCAGCGAGCTCAACTTCATTCTCGACCGCTATGAGCAGAAGAAGCCTTTCTACCTCTACACCGGCCGCGGTCCCTCATCCGACTCAATGCACCTCGGCCACATGATTCCCTTCATCTTTACCCAGTGGCTCCAGGACGTGTTTGACTGCCCGCTCGTCATCCAGCTTACCGGTGTGTTCGGCAACTTCTGCCTCAGCCGCTCCTTCTTCTGAACGCGCATGCTGATGAAAGATGTTGCATCGGCACAGACGACGAGAAGTTCCTCTTCAAACCCTCGCTCAAGCTCGAGCAGTGCCACTCGTTCGCGTTCCAGAACGCAAAGGACATCATCGCGTGCGGCTTCAAGCCCGAGAAGACGTTCATCTTCTCCGACCTCGACTATGTTGGGTGCGTGCGGGCCCGTTCCTCGGTCAGCGTGCGCTGACGGGGTGTCGAGTCGCAGCGGCGCGTTCTACCGCAACGTCGTCAAAATCTCACGCTTGATCACGGCACGCCAAAGTCAGCAGACGTTCGGCTTCAAGCTCGAGTACGTTCTCATAGCCTTTTGTCTTCGGCGGTCTCCGTATTGACGCCTCTCTCGCGCAGGGACAACGTCGGCAAGTGGCACTTCGTGGCGATTCAGGCCGCTCCCTCCTTCTCCAACTCGTTCCCGCAAATCTTCGGCGACAAGACCGACATCCCCGCGCTCATCCCCTGCGCTATCGATCAAGATCCGTATTTCCGTCTGACGCGCGAGTGCGCCCAGCGCCTCAAGTACAAGAAGCCCGCGCTCATCCACGCCAAGTTCATCCCCTCGCTCCTCGGCGCGCAGAGCAAGATGTCGGCTTCGGCGGCAGAGAGCTCGATCTACATGACCGACACGCAGAAGGAGATCAAGACCAAGATCAACAAGTATGCGTTCTCGGGCGGACAGACGTCGATTGAGGAGCACCGCGAGAAGGGCGGCAACCCCGATGTCGACGTCAGCTATCAATACTTGACGTTCTTCCTTGACGACGATGCCGAGGTCGAGCAAATTGCGAAGGTGCGTTCATCTAGCTTCCGATTCGGTTGGACCATCTCTGATGCGCTCCTCGCAGGACTACCGAGCTGGCAAGCTTCTCACGGGTGAGCTCAAGCAGAAGACGATCGCGCTCCTGCAGGAGTTCGTCAAGGCGTTCCAGGAGGTGTGTTTCTCCCTCTCATCCCTCTCCTTCCTCTCTCTCTCTCCTTCCTCTCTTTCATTCACTTCTCCATCTGACGCTCGCTTCCCCTCCCAAAGCGTCGAGCAGCTGTCACCGACGACCTCGTTAGGCAGTTCATGGACCCGGAGCGCAAGATCGACCCAACTCTGCGGTACGGACCTGGCTGCACTGGCGAGAAGCCCAAGACTCCGGCGGTGCCTGTCGTGGAGGAGCCGACTTCGACGGCGTAGATGTGACCGTGGCGGTAGATGTGCTTTGTTGAGGTGCCGAACGATGAGGCAAATTGCAGTGCTAATTCTAGTTGTCATTTCCTCTATCGTGCGGAGCCGCTTACGGAGAGGGAGTTTGATATACTGAGTTACGGACGGACAGCTACAGCAGAAGGGAACAGGTACGAACGGAGTAGGGAAGCACGGCAGCACAGGGGGACATACAGGCGAACTTACAAGAGCGGACGAAAGAACGGGGACTGAACTTCTGGCGGCGTCAATCGCTTACTCGGGTACACTGGCGGCGACGTCTTTCTTGACCATCTCCTTGACATGGTCGCCGAGCGAGACGAGGCAGATTGTCTGCCAGGACCTGAGAGTCAGCTTCCGCGCAAGTCAGGCCGGCAGGAACGTCAACGCACCCTCCAGACGCTCAACGCGATGCGTGGCGAGACGCCCCTGAACAAGCCGCGAATGCCGCTCTCCTGGTAGATGTACTTGGCGGTCGAGAGGATGGTCGGGTTCTGCGGGCGGGCGGCGGAGGAGGTTGTTGCGGCGGACTTGGCGGAAGGCGAGACGAGCGACTGCATTTCAACGCGGATGACCTCTGCGGACGATCATTCGTCAGGACCTCAGCTTGAGGATGAATCAGGCTGGGCTGAGCGCCCATCGACGCCGGCAAGGTAGATGAATGCAGCGAGACGACTGACCGATCGGGTGATTCCAGCAACCAAGCGCGCCACCTGCGAGAAGCGTAAGTGTCGCTTGGACGACTTCCATAGAGCAGCGGGACGAAACGCACCGATTGCCGATGCGATGATTTTCTCGCCCGGGCTGAGCGCATCCGACTTTTTCTTGCCCTTGAATTCTTTGATAGCCTGCTCTGCGGCACGAGCGACACCGATCCTGCGCGCATAGACTTGAAGATAAGCTGACGAAGCTCGGAAGGCGACTTCCAATCAAAAGAAGCGAAGAACGCGATAACGCACCTGCTTCCCCAGTTCGTCGCCTGCCTGAGCGCGACAGCATTGACGCCTGTGCAAACATCGACGACTCTCGTGAGCGAACGCCGTCGGCAAGACCGCGCCTCAACGACAGCAGCCTCGAACGGCGATTCACCCTTATTGATACCCCGAATTCCCTCCTTGCGCCACATATCCATGAAGACGCCCATCGTCGACGGTCTTTGCGGTGCGGGCTGGCCCGGAACGGCGGAGACAGCGGCGATTTTCTGGCGGGTGATCTCGGCGGTCTTCATGCGGGTGCAAACGCCCCTGAAAGCGAAAAGCTTCGTCAGCTGCACTTCGAGGTTCACTTCGGGACCCGTCCCCAACGTCTCAGTCTCGACAGTGTGGTCGAGGCGGCACGCAGAGTATGGAGAAGACCGAGAGAAGGGAAGCGCCGACTTACATGGACAAGTACGCCTGCGCCGCACCGCCGATGATCCCACCCAAAAGTCCCGCCGCGCCAGGCTTTATGCCGTGGTCCATCGAGAAGGACTCGACGTAGGAGGATGTGAAGAGGAGGATTCCTCCGGCAGTAGAGGATTCGATCCAGGCCTGCAACCATTCCTCCGTGTCAGTCTCCGCTCGCTCGAGCGGACGAGCCGAGCCTCGATGATCTCAGGCAGAGCGCGACGCACCCAAGGAATCAAGCCCTGGTAGAAGCCGCGGACCCCGCCCCTCGCCGTCGTCTTCCTGATCGCTTCCGGCAACGAGTCTTGGCGGTTTGCGGCCATGTGCGTCTTCAAGACCTCGAGTGGCTGTCCCAGTGTCGTTCTGCATGGCAGAGGCGGGCAGGAACGAGACGAGCGAGGTGAAAGCCGCAGGTGGGGAAGGTCAGCGGTGTGCTGATAACTTCGACAAATCGCGTCCGGACTTGGCAGAAGCGCATGAGCTCATACGTACACCTCGAAGACCGACACGCCAGCGCCGATCGCGAGGTTGACAGGCGACAAGCCGCCGTTGGACTTCTGCGGAGGCATTGAGGGTTGGAGCGAGACGAGTGGAGAGCGAAGAGTGGTTGCGTGAAGCGTCGTGATCGTGGTCTAGTACGGCGGAGGCTGTAAGCAAGGCAATGCGTGTCTAGCTGCGAGTGCGAGAGGGTCTTGTGAAGTGCCGAAGGGAGAGCGGGGAAGAGGCGGTCAGCTTGCAGTCACATCGCGCCGGTGGACCGTAGGCAGCCTGGCATACTCCAGGACAACCGTTGAAGCACCCCGAATCCGTCGACACGCGCGCAGTCCTCTCGTCCGAGCCCGCTCGCCTCCCACCACAGCCTTGCGGATCTGAGGAAGTGTACAATTGCCTGATTGCACCGGGGCGGGCCAACGAGGACGGTAGGGTATACTAAAAGCGTGTCAGTCGTCAAGGCTATCGCTGCTTGCCCGCCTCTGCGCGTAACGAGCGAAGATCAGCCCTCTTCTCCTCGTCCTCCCCACATCCGCGACCCGCCTTGACCGCCAGAGAGGGTGGAGAGGGTGCGCACCTCGTCGAGTGGCGTCCTCCAGTAGTTGTGTGTCGACTGCTGCCCGCGGGAGCTGCACGTATCGCACCGTGCTGCCGCGAATGAAGCAGTTGCGGACCGCGATCTGAGCGAGAGAGAACACAATCAGCCTCCCGAGGGCTCAGCGCCTTCGCAGAACACTGTGAGACGGCGCTCACCATGTGAGGATACCGGTCCTCGTCCAGGACGCGGATGTTGTCAAGCTTGATATTGAGGAACCTGAGCGAGAGGAGCAGGTCAGTCACATCAGTCAAAGTCGCTCGTTGCGACAAGCAGGACGACTTTAACGCACTGGTCGACCGACTTGAGCTGCCCGCGGATCGCCATGTCGTTCTTGAGCTCGACAGTGAGCTCCTGGTCTTGCAGCGTCTTGAGGACTGAGAAGATGAGCTGTAGGAGACGAGCGGGCGCGGTGGTCAGCTCAATCGGCCTCTGTGAGCCATGGCTAGCTCAACGTACCATCCTTGCGCCTTCTTAGCGGGTGTGTGTCGCAGTGTAGGTTTCGCTGATGAGGAGGTCTGTCGGAGGACGAGATGAGCGTTCGTCGCACTTGGGGTGGCCTGGCAAAGGCATTGGCGCACCTACGTGACTCTCACAAGCGTTGCTGAAGCTGCTCTATCCCTTCAAGCGGTGCGAAGCGCTGTTGCTAGCGAGCCAACAGTCCTCCTCGCCTCCTCGTCCTTTACCTTTCAACTGTTCACTCGAATCCTTCCATCGGCGTGTAAGACCGGCGCCGACCTGGAGCTTCACCCGACGCAGGACAACCGTCGCTGTCTCCCCGGCGCGAAAGGCCTGCGCGACTCGCATTCAGGGTTACCGCTCGCACCGCTCGCTCGCTCCCCTCTTCGCGTGTTTTCTCGCGATCGAATGCGTTGCGGAAATCCGTCAAGCCAGGCTAGAACAATGCTGGAAGTCCCATTCACGCTCGCGGATCCGAACGACTTCGCTGCTCTGCTGCTCCTTGCCTCTCTTTCCCCTCTCCGGCTTCTCTCCCACCCACGCTCCTTACCCACACTCATTCCATCCCTTCCGAGCGACATGCGAGCTCCCTTGCTGTGGCTCGCTCTCGCCGTCCCGGCCTTGGCATCCCACGACTCGTTTTTCGGCTCGAGCCACGACCTCGTCGCCCGCGCCGTCAAGGCCAAGGTCGTCGCCGTCGACAGTGCCCCCAGCCATGCGGCCAAGAAGGGCAAGACCGGCGAATGTACGCAGGCCTACATCGACAACAAGAAGACGGCCTACTGCAAGCAGAGCTGTCCCCCGAACCAGTGGCCGCTCTACCGTTCGTCTCGCGCCCTCCTACTCTCCCGCATTCTTCCAGGCTGATACACTCGTCGTGCAGAGGGCGGTTGCGTCTGCCGCGCCCCGAATACTCTCCACGGCGGCGTTTGCCAGCCCAAGTGTGACGACGGGTAAGAGCTTTCTCTGCGTGCCCTCCGTCTCTTCACCTTCTCCATGCGCATCACTCGGCCCTCCGTTCGTTCCCGAGTCTTCCGAGCTATTGCTAATTCGCTCGTCACTGTGCAGTTTCACCCTCTCGAAGGACAAGACTCTCTGCATTTGCTGCGACGGCAAGTACCTCAGCCCGGCCGGTGACAAGTGCACGTCGCGCTGCAACACCGGTACTTTCGACGCCAAGAATGGAACCTGCGCCTCCTGCCCCGAGCCCTACCTCGCCTGCATCGACGCGGCTACGCCAACTCGCTGGTGCGTTTTGAGTTGTCGCTTCGGGAGACTGGAGCTGACGAATTGATCGTACAGCATCAACGGCTACTTCTTCGACGGCAAGACTTGCGTCAAGACCTGCCCCGCCAACAGCTGGCCCGACAACGCGCCCACTAAGAACATCTGCCGTAAGTGCGCCGACAAGGACGCCTTGACCTGCTCCGACAGCGGCAAGGCATCCGCGACCGCCTGCATGACCAATTACCTACTCAACGGCGTCTGCGTCGCGGCGAGCAGGATCCCTGACGGTTCGTACGGCGACTCGACGGGTGAGTGGCTCTTCCCGGTTCTCCTCCGCTGAACGTTGCGCTTACTCCGAGTCTCGGTTCAGACCACACCGTCAGGACCTGCGGCAATGGTGTCAAGACCTGCACCTGCTCGGGCAAGGGTTGCGCCACCTCCTGCGGCAAGAACAAGAAGAACGACCAGCTCGTCCTGACGCCCAAGGGCGAGTGCGCCCTCCACTGCCCGTCTGGCTACTACGCCGATAAGAAAGATGGTCTCTGCGTCAAGTGCGACTCGACCGCGTTGACTTGCGACGCTAACGGAGCAAGGACCTGGTGAGTTTCACGTGCTCCTTCCGCTTCTGCTGGAATTTCGCTGACGCTCTTCCTCTCGCGCAGTGCAAAGGACTCGGCCGGCACACAGCTCTATCTCACGCCGACCAGGAAGTGCATCTTGCCTTGGGTCGGACCCGCTGGCTACTACCCGGACTCGAGTAATTTGCTTTCTTCCCCTGCTCGATGCGGGTTGCGAGCTAAGTCGATCAATCACAGCGACGAACACGTTCAAGCCCTGCCTCGACGGCGTCACAACCTGCGTCGGCGACGGCGACAACGACGCCATGACCTGGTGCGCTTCGCTTCCTTTTTGTTTCCGCCTCGTCGTTCGTTCGCTAACACCGTTATCGTTGCAGCGGCACTCGATCGGACGGCACCACGCTCTTCTTCACTCCTTCCGCCGCCGCTCCGGTTGCGGGCGGCCAGCGCAAGTTCGTGACCCGTCAGCTCGCACGCCGCGACTCCGCACCGACCGGCACCTGCGTTGAGGCCGCCTCCTGCCCCGCCGCTACATGGGCTGACCCGAGTGCGTCCTTGATACTCGTCCCGCGAGTTGGGCTAGCCTTTAACAGCTTCTCGTCGCAGTCACGAACGTCTGCACGGCCTGCGATGCGAACGAGATGAAGTGCAAGGGTAACGGTGAGGGCAGCGCTCTTGCTTGGTGCGCCCCGCTTCTTCTCCTTACCTTTTGCTTGAAGACTGAGCGAACTCTTTTCGTAGCGCGAGCGGAACGTACCTCACTCAGGGTGGCGACTGCGTCTCTGCCGAAGCTTGCGTGACGAGCGGTGCATTCTGGGCCGACGATGGTACGTCTCGCCGCCAAATGTCCTGCTCACATCCTCATTAACGCTCGTTGCGAACAGCTAACAACGTCTGCTCGACTTGCGATGCCGGAGAGGCTGCCTGCACGGGCAACGGCGCTGGACTTGCGACCGCTTGGTGAGTTGCAGGCTGTCCGTCAGCTCCTCGAGCAGCACTGATACTAGAGCGTTTCGACTAGCGCGACGAACGACCGCGATGAGCAGCTGTACCTCTACAATGGCGACTGGTGAGCTTCGTTCTCCTCCTTCGTCGCCTGGTCGTTCGCTAAGTCGCCATCCTCGCAGCTACACCGGCAACGCGTGTCCTGCGGCCTACTATCCCGACAACAGTACGTCCGCGGTGGCGTCCCCACCTCATAGAGCCTCGATCTTCCCAAGCTGACGCTCCCGACTTCGCCTCGTAGACACCAAGTCGTGCCAGGCTTGCGACCCGGGCGCGCTCTCCTGCACCGGTCCTCACGCCGCTACGTCTTGCGGTCTCGACAGCGATGGCCAGCGCCTCTATCTGAACATTGACGGGAACTGCGTGACCGCGCCTAACTGCGACAGCTCGACCTGGTCCGACCCTGCGAGTGCGTCCGCCTTTCACTCTGAGGATCCGGTTGAAAGCTGAAGACGGGTCTTTAGCCCGCCACTGCGAGTCGTGCACGCTCATTGACCCCGACGCGAAGACCTGCACCTCTCCGACCGTCCTCACCTGGTTCGTCCAGCGCTTCTCGTCCTTCTCCTGCCTGAGTCAAAACTGACGCATCTTCTCGTGCAGCGCCAACAAGTTCTTCTACCAGGCGGCCTGCATCGACCCTTGCCCGACTCGCTTCTGGGCCAACTCGGACAACCACGTCTGCACGCCCTGCACCGACCCAGACGCCTTGACCTGCGACGCCCACGGCGCGCTCTCGTGCGACACGCTCCTCCTCTGGCAGAAGCAGTGCATCCCGACCTGCCCAGCTGGTACCTACTCTGTCGGTGAGTCCCGCTTCGGCGTGACCTTCGCTTCCCCTCGCTTCGGCGTCACCTTCGCTTCCCCTTCGCTTCCGAGCGCTTTCTTCGCCCGTTGCGACCATAGGGTGACACGAGTTGACGCAGGACACGTCTGCTACCCCTGCACCGACAAGTACGGACCTGGCGCCGCGACTTGCGACGCTTCCGCGACGCTCTCATGCATGACGGGCTACGTCTGGTTGGGCCAGACTTGCATCTCGGAGTCCGACTGCTACGCCAAACCTGACGGCTACTACCCGAAGAGTGCGTCAACCTCCCGCGGACTCCTTTGCCTCGACGAGGCTGATCTTACGACGACTTTGCAGACGGCTTCTGCTCAGCCTGCTCGGACGACTGGGCGTACGCGACATCCTGCACGCCTGCTGGTCCGACCGCTTGGTGCGTCGACGGCTCAGCGCTCTTCGCGAGGTGCCTACTGATGATTAGCTTCCAACAGTTCGAACAACCGTTTCGTCGACCGGAACCTCAAGTGCGCGCGGACTTGCCCGAGCGGCTACGCAGATATCAACCCTAACGGCGACGGGACCGACTACATCCACACGGGCCAATACATTGATGACAGCGGTTTCGTTTCGACCTGCCGGAGCTGCATCGACCCGTGCGTCGTTGTTCCTGCGACCTCCGCATGTGTTTTGCTTTGCTGACCTCGCCGCCTCGCAAACACCTTGTACAGGTTCGCCGTAGTTTGCGATCAGTACTCGGGTCTCACGACCCAGTGCTACACGCCGCGACCAGGTCACAATGCTGTTTCGTGCCCCCACCCCGCTTGAAAGCCGCCTCTTTCTTTCCCCTCCTCGTAGTTCCGGTCGTCTCTCGCACCTTTCCCCTTCATGTGGGTCAAGCCGTCAAGTGTTAACGCCGTCTCATGATGTTACCTCGCAGCAATGGACGGTACCCTCTCGCTCTCTTCGTTCTGTCCACGAGCGAGAAGGAATCCCGGCAGCAGGCTTTTCAGGTTGGCTATAAAGATCGAGCTACACAGGTCACGGCATACATAATTCGACGAAGAGGAGCAGAAGAACGGAAAATACGGCACGGAGGAAACGAGCAACGAGCGAGTGTTCGTGAGGAGACGTTGGCTTACGCCATCTTTCCCCAGACGTAGGCGGCGGCGACGAAGGCGACCATGACGATGACCTGCTGCTGGGTGAAATAGAGGTCCTTGTTGATGATGAGCATCGCGTTGGCTGGGATGCCGCCCGAGGACGAGGAAACGGTCGCCGATGCGCCGCCTTCGGAAGCGTACGAGGTGGCCTGCGAGAGAGCGACACGTCAGTCAGGCGAAGTTGAGATTCGCAAGAACGAACGACTCACGGTAGCGTTCCTGCCGTCCGTATCGGATCCTGCGCCCCTGGCCTTGCCGAGGAACGACGGTGAGCCGGTGTCAACGGGAGCCGGCGAGCGGGGACCGTCCTTGTTCTGTCCGGCGTTGCGACCTGCTGCCGCGAGTCCTGCGCCAGCAGCAGCACCGGCGACACCAACGTCAGCAACCCCGGCGACGTTGTTCGAGCTCGAGGCGCGACGCTGAGGCTGAGGAGGTGCGGCGTTCTTGCGCTTCGGCGCCGGTCCGCCCGAGGCCGTAATAGTCTTGTCGAGGAAATCGCCTCCAACGTAGACGTCCTCCGTGCCCTCTCCGGCAAGCGACTGCGAGAGCTTGAGGAGCGCACCCTGCTTGACCTTCTCCGTCCAGGCGAGTTCGAGCATGACCTGGCCGTCAGGCGTCTCGACTTTGGCGACTTCGGCAACGTCGGGCGGGTCGAGGGTGACGTCGATTCCGCGAGAGTACATCTTGCTGCTCCACTGGAGCCAGCAGACTTGCTTGCCGTCCGACATGGTGCCCTTGCCTTCGCCCCCGATCGAAAAGGTCACCTTGCCGTTGATGATGTCGTCACCAGGCTTCGAGGTACCGATGAGCTCGGCGGGACCCGATCCCCAACGGAGGAACGACGGGGCAAAGCCGTACTCGTCGATGAACTCGCCAAGGCGGCGTGGACCGAGACCAAGCTCGGTCGAGAGGACCTTGTACGTCGCGGGGTTGAGTTTGGCACCGGCGACGTCGAGCTGGGCGATGCGGGTGACCTTGACGGCGTGAGGAGCGGCCGGGTCGAGGAGGTAGCCGGAAAAGTCCACCTGGCCGAGCTGCGAGCCCTTGGGCTTCTTGACGTCCGCATCGACAGAGCGAGAGACGGAGAGGATCTGGCCATGCTGGTCAGCCGGGTCTTCGCGCTCGACGCCCGTTCCAACGATGTAGTGGAAAGGCCTGCGAGAGGAAGCGTTCAGGAAGCGCTCGCGGAAGTGGCGAGGAAGCGAATACGCACTTGACGCTGGGGAAGATTCCCTTGTTCGCCTCGAGCACGATGCTCTGGTCAAAACCGTTGTCGAGGCTGGAAGGCTGAAGCGAGTCGATACGCGGGTCCCCTGCGCGGGTCATGCTCATCAGCCCCGTCCGCCTCAACTCGCAGGGAGGACAGACTCACAAATCCTCCTAGCCGACTCGTTGAGGATGGTGCCGAGTACCTGCTCCGTCGTGACATTCTCAACCTCCGCCTCGCCCCGGACGATAGGCAACTCAGTCTCGCCCCTCGCTCCGTCCTTGGCCTTCATCCAGATGCGCGTGCCCTCCGGGTCTTTGGCCGTCCTCCATCCGCCCGTACCCTGCGAGAGCGTCGCCTTGAACAGCTTGAAGGCGGTCTGGACCGCATCGTAAGACGCGCCGTCCTTGACGAGCTCGACGTGCGCCGGGAGCCCGACTGCTCCGCCGCTCGCAGCGGTGCCAGTACTGCGCGACGAGCGCTTGCTCGAGACTGATTCGCGGCGACGACGGCCATTGCTGCCGCCCGATCCGGCGACCGCCATCCCGTTCAACTCGCCGCCCTGCCCGCCGTTCGAGCCGCTGTAGGCGGTCGGCTCGGGGTCGTAGGGGACCATCGGGGGAGCGCCATGCGTCGAGAGGTAGTCGGCGATGCGGGCGATGACGGTCGGCCGGCGGGCGAGGTACTTGGTCGCGGCGAACGAGGGCATGAAGGTGCGGACGTTGACGTGGAGGCTGTCGACAGGCGCTCGTCAGCGCTGGATCTAGCGAAGAGGCTCGGGGCCTGGACGTACTAGTACGAGATCCTGGTACCGTCCTCGATAGGCTCGAGGACCCATCCGTTGAGGGCGATACTGGCACGAACGCGACCAGCAACGCGGGGGACCTTGGGCGTGACGACCGACGTCGTGGCGAAGCAGATTGTGCCAGTTGGCGAACCTTGGACTTTCTCGACGAGCGAGAGGTCGCGGGTGCTGCGGAAGGCGAGAGGGTTAGGAAGGTTGGCGTCGAGAGTAGAGAGAGTGAGAGGGGAAGCTTACGAAGATCCGGCGATGCCTTTCATGCACCTGCGAGTCGTCGTGTTAGAGCATAGTGAGAAAAAGCGAAGGAGCCCGAGAACGCACATGTAGGTGAGCGACGAGTCTTCGGAGAGGTTCTCGACGAGCGAGCCTTCTTTGTACCTGCAATCGGGCCGGCACGTCAGCTTTGCACTCAATCGTCTAAGTATCTAGTGCGACTGACCAGTCGTCCCAAAGCTTGCGGGTGCCCATGACGGCGAAGACGGCAGTTGGTGCAAAGCCCGCGATGTCGAGAACGCCCTTGAAGACGGGCGCGTAAAAGCCCTTCTTCTCGCTACGTCCTTGCGAGACGTAGCTCTTCTCCTTGGTGATGTAGACGACGCAGCCAGTCTTCTTTTGTGTGAGCGCCTTCTTCCAGCTCGAGTCGGGCATCGAGTGCAGGTCTTGCAGCTTGGACATGGCGCGGCTCGCGGACTCGAGGTACGAGTCGGCCGAGACGGAGGACGTCTGGCTTATGCCGGAGGGGCGGCGGCCGAGGTCGTCAAAGTCGGCTCCGGTCGACTGGCGGCGACGAAAAGCGGAAGTCAATAGTCTGCTCGGGCGGGAAAGTGCGAGAGCGATGGCGAGACAATCAGTGCTCACCTCATCGTCGTCGACAGAGTAGTCGTCGTCGCCAAACTCGGAGCCATACTCGAACTCGGACTTGCGAGAGCGCGAAGAGCGGATACTGGCGCGGCTCGAAAGGACCATGTTGGGCAGTTCCGGCGGGTCGGGGGGGAGGAGCAGTTACGAATGTGGAGGATCTGTGTGCATGCTCCAAATGAATAAGTACAAAGCGCGGCGAGCAGACGAGGAGGCAATGGGTAGGGATTGAGAAGGGCCGGGGGGGGGGGGGGGGGAACGCACGTCTTGGCGAACGCGCAAGAGCTAGCGGGTAGTCGTACGTGTACCAATGAGGGCAGCAGAGATGCCTGGCCAAGCCAACGGGGCGTGTAGAGTCGTCGTTGAGAGGTTCGAGGGACGGCGAAGATGAGGCCAAGTGGGGAGAGGTGGACCAGGGCGCGGAAAGGCTGGCGAGTCGGGCGGTCAAGGTTGGTGTGGAGCAGAGGACCCGCTTGAGCCTGTGCGAGTGTGTGTAAGGGGTCGAAGGCGAGGAAGTCCCACGGCGGGAGCACCGGCAAAGTTCCCCACCTCGCCGTGCGGTCACCGTCATTTTTTATGAGCGAGGCGAGGTATCGAGTCAGGCGGGACCATTGCAAGCCAGCGTAGTCCTACTGCTTACAGGGCAGGCTGCCAAATTCCCGGCCACGCCAGGTGGGACTTTGGCGGAGGCGGATCTCGGACTTGATGATTGTCCTCCTCGCTCGCTCACTCTCCGTAGTCAGTCAGCTCTCCTTGCTCAAGGCTAGCAGTCGAGAGCCCCGACCACCGTCCATTTCCTAGCACCTACCCCATTCGCATTCGTTCGGGTGAGTCGCCGAGTACTGCTCTCCGTTGCGGCCGACCGCTGCGTGCGTCTCCTTGACAAGGCCCGTCCAACTCGCTGATTCTCCTCCTGGCGAACGAACGACGTTACGACGACCACTGCCTCCATCGTCTCTTGCGCCGCCCAACCACCTCGTGCTGCGCTCCGTTCTGTCGCCTGCTGCTCGGCTTTAAACATGGCCACTCCTACCGACAGCCCGCGCTACCCTTCGACACTCGCTCCCGACACCTACTATCAAGGTGTGCCGCGAATCGCTCCGTCATCAACGGGCGACGAAGGCTGATCTCTCATCGACCCGCAGGCCTCGCCGATCGCCTCACCACCGCCCTCCTTCCCACCCTCGACCCGTTCTTCTCCTCCCTCCCAGTCTCGTCCTCGGCTCCGCTGGTCCTCGAACTCGCCTCGGGCAACGGCACGCACGCTTCGCTCTTTGCGCGAACCTGGAAGGACATCGCGGTCCAGCCAACCGAATGCGATTCGTTCGGCGTCAAGAGGATCGACGAGACTACCTCTCGAGAGGGCATGACGGACCGAGTGAGGCGTGCGGTGAAGCTCGATGTGATGGATGACGAGGACTGGAAGGAATTGCAACGGGAATCGGCCGACGAGGAAGACGGGAAGCGCTACGAGCTTGTCTTTGGGTCAAACTTCCTCCACATGGTGCCCTTGTACGTCCTCCCCCTGTCGCCCGAGCCTTCGCTTCAGCCGCTCAAACACTCCCTCCGCAGTCCGGGCGCACCTCAGCGCATCTTCCGCCTCCTCCACACCCACTCGCTCGTCTCGCCCACCGCGAAACTCCTGATCTACGGCCCATTCAAGTCTGACAGCGGTTTCTTCTCCGACTCGGATGCGTCCGTGCGTTCACTCTCTTCCCTCGGATATGGCCGTGTCGCAGGTTGACTGTGTTCGCGCCGCAGTTCGACCAAATCATCTCTGCCCGCCCGTCGCCTTACCCCCTCGGCTTGCGCTCTGTCGACGCTCTTGGACGTATCGCAGAAGCGGAGGGATGGAAGCTGAGCGAGAGGATCGCGGTCGCAAAGGGGAATTGGGTGCTGGTGTTTGAGCAGCAGGGAGGAAGGGCAGGACAAGTAGTTTAGAAGGAGCGGTTTATCGAGGGCTTGCGTTGTCGGCGCTGTACTTGGACGACAATGAATGCTGAAAGAGAGAGAGTCGACAGGTCAGGTGCAAGAGAGGCTTTGTTGCGACTGGCGGCACTACAGATTGCGAATTGAGGACTGCCGTGCTCCTGAGGACGAAGGCGTCCGCGCTGGCTCGACTGCTTCGTCGCCTCGTCGCCTGCGTAGCAGTCTCATATGCGAGGTGTGACTTGGAAGTCTGCGCGCGACATGATAACGCGAGGCTCAGTCGAGGAGAGATGCCTCTGGGAAGGAACGCGTGTGGAGTACGGGACATACATGGCGCATCGTCTTCTGCGCTTCAACAACCGTCATGAGTGGATATTCGGTAATGCTGGCGGATCGGATAATCGGGTGCCGTGACTCGTAGACGGTTGAAAACGCTCGAGACGACGGCAGGATCGGCGGCCGTGACAGCTAGTTCTACCGAGAGGATTGGGCGTGTTGCTCCAGGATCGACTCTGTTGTGCCAACAACGATCAGCAGAGCGTATCAGTGGATCGGGACAGAGGGGAATCGCACCTCGAAGCGAATGTCTCCTCGTCAAGACGGCCTGCACCCGTCCTGCTGGCGTGGCTCTTCTTCCCTCACAAAGATGTCATCCTCGACCTCCTCCTGCGTCCGCATCCTTTCCACCCTCGTCCACCACTTCCTCGGCACCATCACCAACCCCACCTCCCTTCCCTCTCCCTTTACTTGCCGCCGCTCATCCACCACGAGCTCGACAGCCTGGTCCAGCACGATGTTGCCCTGCGGATCGAGGCAGACGAACGTGCCAACGAATTGGCGGGAAGTGTGCGAGACGGTGATGCGGTAGAGGGTGCCGAGGGTGGACGTGAGCGTTTCGATGGCTGGCGTGCGCACGGGAGCGGGCTTGAGAGTGTTGAGGGGTGGGAGAGCGGGGATCGAGGAGGTCGTGGCCATTCTTCGGCAGCCGTTCAAAGCGCAGGTTTCGCGCCGTTGCGTGTGGTGGTGGTGAAAGGTCGAACGGTCGAACTCGACAACTGAAGCCTTGAGAGGTTCATCCTCTTGCCGATCCTCCATGTCACGCACTCGCTGCCGCTCCCCGCCGAGATGACCGTTCGCGGCTTGCTCAGTTGTCACTTGAGGCAGCTGCACGATACGCGTCGACGCTGAGCTCATCATCATCCCTGACTCCCCCACCCTGCTCGTCTACCACTCTGCACGTCGCGCCAGTGAGTTGCACAAGATTCACGCACGACTACTTAGCTCGACGCACCGTGTCCCGCGTCTATCTCGTCTGCCGTGCCGACCTCGTACGTCTCCTCCTCATCCAGACTCGACCAGCGTTGACCAGCCGACGACCCACCCTCACGCTCAACACTCCGTCCTTACCTTCCAACCTCGTCAGACAAGTCTCTTCCTCACGCTGCTGTCCCGCTTGCGCCCTCGCACCGTCCTCGAGCACATCGTACATGAATCTGCCGCTCGACAATCTCTCGAGGACTTGATCAACCTCCCAATCACGGCCATGGGTCTCGAGGTCAGCATCGTCGACGACACTAATGGACAAAAGCCAGAGATCGAGATCGTTGCGACGCCGAACATCCCGGTGGTCACGCACGCTGTTCCTTCCGGCTTTGCGAAAGTGCGGCAGAGTTGGGAGACAGTGCGGTGCAACAGAGTTGAGCCTGTCCCAAACAGGAGAAGTACGCGCCATCAACCGAAGACGTCCTGTCCGCCGATAAACGGTCATTGCGCGCGAAGACCGAGACGCAGGACTTCCAGCTCGCCCAAGCTGGAGGACCAAGTTGGTCGTTTGTTGCGCAGGGAGAAAGAGCATGAAGCGGAGGAGGAGCGCTCGCGCCGGATCGAGGCGTACAAGCGCGGCATGGAGGGTGCGTCTCCTGAACGTTTCCCAATCTCGTTGACGCAGCGGGATACTGAATGCTCTCTTCTCTAGGTCTCGTTTTGTCAGCACTTAATGAGACGCGCAAGCTTGACGACAACGACCTTGCGATTATCAGAGGGAATTGGCGCCATTTTGAGAACGGTGAGCACTACTACTACTTGCGCCTGTGTCAGCGAGGAGCGGGTTCCAACGTTGCTTCCGGTCATCAGCCGTAGGTTGGCAAGCAATCCCTAAGGCCCTGACGGTTCCCGAACTCGCGGAGAGCTTCTACGAGCTTTGGAGCCGACTCTCGCCGACAAAGTCCAGCTTGCCGTCATCTCCGCCCGCAAGTCGCGTGCCTGGTCAGCAGCTCACGCCATGCAGCAAAGTTGGCGGGCGAACAACATGCGACAAGCTCGAAGCGAAACAGCACATCTCGCCCCGTCCAAGGATCTCGTCATCCAGGCAATTCAGCAATTCTCGACGAAGACGGTGGCGGAAGTGGTAGTCAGTACGATCAATGCCGGTTTGTCTCATCCCATTCCTTCCTTCCGTGAGTTGTGCTGACAACGTTTGCGTAGGGGCTTTTTTCCGTTCCGCGGAGTCCCCTCTGATATCTGATACCCTCTTTCTCCCTCTCACGAACCTCAATGCTGTCTGAACTCTTTGAGACGCAGTTCGCATTTTTGAGTGTGAACCTTTGATTGCACATCTTCGTCCCGCCAGCGTACCGTGTCGGCGACAGTGGAGAGACTCCCTTTGATTGCACGTCTTCGTCCCGCCAGCGTACCGTGTCGGCGACAGTGGAGAGACTCCCTTTGCTTCCTCGGGAAGAAATACGACTGTGACACAACTCTACGAGCAATTGGCGACGGCACGTGCGTTGCCAGTACACTCGCCTTCCTTCCCTTTCTACACGCCGAGCAGCCCAACCCTCCACTTTTCCCTCGCCACCACCGGCCTCTCAACGCGCCTCGTCTCCTCCTCACCCTCAATCGGCTTCGGCCGCTGCTCCCACTCCGCCCACAACATCGGGTCGCCCGTATCCTTGATCCGCTGCTCCTCGATCGACTCGACGCGCCAGGATCGCTCGAGAGGCGTCCAGATGCTCTCGACGGCCGAGGAGAGGAAGGTTTCGAAGGTGGTCACGGCGGATTGGAGGTCGATCGCAGCGGTGCGGTGCTCATCGGACGAGAGGGTGAGCAGAACGGGCAAGAGGGCGGCGGTCTCCTCTGCAAAGTTGCGGGGTCAGCTATCGGTCAGGCGGGGACAGCTGGAAAAAAAAAAGCACGCACTCTGCAGTTCCGCCAACCTCGTCTCGGCCATCCTCTTCAGCGAGTTGAGCAGGTACATCTCCTCGTAGACCGTGCCCTTCTTGCCCGCGGCCTTCTTGAGCGCCGCGCGACGTCGCGAGCCGGAGGTCTTGCTGCGAGTCGTGAGAAGGAAGAGTGAGCAATGCGGAATCTGCCTTTGATGAAGAAGCTCAGACGCACGACGTCCTGCGACTCGTGCTTGCCATCGTAGTCGGGTTGACGGTGTAGCGAGTGAAAGCAGTGCCCGCGTCCGACATGCCGTCCGGAGCAATCTCGACGTTCTCGAAGGCAGCCGTCGGATCGTCGACGCAGTAGTAAAAGTCTGCGGAACGAGAGATGAGCGGAAGTCGAGAGGCAGCGCGAACGGAATACGCACAAGGGTTTTGGTCCCGCTTCGTCCGTAACTCCGCCAGCCGGTCAAGCTGCTTCTGCACCTGATCGGTCAGGTCGAAGCAGTCCTCGCACAGCCTCTCCTGCAGCTCGAGCGTGCTCGTCTTTATGCGCGAGTCGACAAGGTCTCGACGGCCATGCAAGGCGGTCTGCGCGGGACCTAGTCAGCCACAGGTTCAAGGCAGACGACGACGACCGAACTCACCACTCGCACCGCTTCGGCGTGTAGGCTGCCCTCGCACAAGACGCTGACTGCAGCGTCGACATCTTCGCCGTAATCGAGCAGGACCTTTGCGGCGTCGCCGAACCGTCTCTTGCCAGAAAGGTCGTCTGGCGGAAGTGCAAGCGTCAGCACCATCGCCGTGTTCGTCTGACAGCGTGACTCACCAGCAACGTCCGCCGCAAGCTCCTTGATACCCTCCTCGTCGACGGTGCCCGACGTGAGCGCGAGTGTGAACAGTTCTTGCCATGCACGAGCTCGCTGGTACGCCAGCATTGCCTTCTCCGGCTGGCCAGCGAGGGTGAAGACTGCAAACGGGGAGTGGTGAGCTTCGCTACAAGAGATGTGAAAGGAAGAAGGCTCACGAAGTGCCGCTTCGAAGTAGCTGGACCGGTCGAAGAGGTGCTCCGCGTTGGCGGACAGGACCATCTGTCCGCTTGACGAGTTAGGAAAGCGTAAAGCACGTTGTGATACGATACTCGCACCTCGTACTTCTCCTTGTCGCCCTCATACGCCCGCAGCGCAACCTCGAACAAGCCATGCTTCTTCGTGTACTCGATTGCCTCGTCGAAATGCTCGCCGCCAGCTTTCGAAAGGTTCGTCAGCGCCGACGAGTAGCGACCGAGGTGGTCATCGATCTTGTGGCGCTGGAGGAAGGGCGGGAGTGAACGGAGGGCGCGGAGGAAGGGCAGGTACTCTCGCGGGTCCTGCAAACGTCGAGGTGAGCGAGACGAACCGGTGAAGGACGAGAATTCGCCCACCTTCTGCGACTGTTGCGCGATCATCAAGACGAGCGGGAAGTCGTACATGCCGAGCGCGAGGTCGAATAGCTTGTTCGAGTCGCTGAGGAAGATGATGTACTTGACTGCGTCTTCGGCTCGGTCGGCATCCTTGGCTGTGCGAGGGGAAGGTCAGCTTTGCGAATGAAGCGGCCTGTCGAGCGAACGCACCCTTGAGCTGGACCAGCAGGTCGAGCGCGTCCTCGTACGCTGGCGGGCGTTGCCTGACATAGGATGTCAGGATCGTGTTGGCGAAGTGGAATACGTCGCGTGGCTCAAGGACCTCGCGGACGAGTCGGCAGACGGTGTTGACCTTGTTAGATGGGTCGCTACGCCCGATGTCGCCTAGTCAGCGTAGAAGACGGAGAGCAGGCGGAAAACTCGCTCACAAAGACTCTACACCACCTCCGACGAGAGGCTTGTACATCGTCTTGGTGACGTCCTCGTCTTTCAGGCCGCTCAAGAACAAATTGAGGTAGTCGATCTCCTTGACTTGCGAGACAAAGTCGTGCAGATTCGCGACGAAGGCTTCGGGGTCGTGGTCGTGCAGGATGTTGAGGTCGATGCGGTGACGCCGGCAGAGAAGGAAGGCAGCGCGGAAGCGGTGGCTGCTCATGAGTAGTACATCAGCGGGAGCGCCCTTCCCAAAACAGGTTCAACCTCACCTGTCAAGCAAGCTCCGAACAACCCGCAACACTAGTGGTCGCGGGCAGATGGTCTCCAGGTTCCCCCGCGGCATCTGTAGAATGAGCATAGTCGAGCTCGGCACCACCGTAACAATCCGCGAGCCTCGCTCGACAGCCCGCTTGACGGTCTCGCTCGGACCCGAAGCTGCGGTGCCGGCAGCCTGTCGAGCGAAAGACTCGGTGAAGTCGGTCGATGGAGTCATCGAAAGCGTCGAGAGAGGGATGAATTTGGCTTCATGCGAGAAGGTGGTGTATATGAGGAAGTCGGGAGTGAGGGTGAAGGAAGCTGCATCGGATGCGAGGAGGCGCGCGGAGGAGTACAGCCTGCCGGAGGCGGCGAGACCGATCAAGGCGGGTAGGCGAAAGGAAGCCGTAGGCGATGGAGGCGATAGCCGGACGTGCTGAATTGTCTGGCACAGCTCGGGAAACGGTAGGAGGCTGGAAGAGGGCGAGGCGAAGTCGTCCGACCCGGCTGAAGGCACTGCTCGACAGAAGGGCGTCAGTCTTGCATCGGGCAGTACAGGAAGAAGCGACGCACTCTCGAGGACCTCGCCCGAATCGGTGACCAACACAAAGCCCTCGACGTCCTCGTCCACGTTCTCCTCGCCGCCTGCCTTCCTCGGCCGTTCCTGCACGGCGGTGAGCTTCCTCGCTCCCTCCAAGACCTTTATGACCCGCGTCCCTCTCTCTCGCCCGTCGACGATCACAACCTCATCCTCCGCCTCGTCGCCCTCCAAACTCCGGAGCACCGCAACCCTGTCCCCGTACACCGCACACTGCTTCGCAACGCATCTCTGCCTCGTCGCATTTGGGTCAAGCTGGAGTGACCACTGGAGCACGGGATCGGACAAGCCGGCGAGAGCGTTTCGTTGGGCGTTGCCGGTGAGCGGGAGCGTCCAGGTGTATAATTCGAGGAAGGAGTCGGGGTAGAGGACGGCGAAGCTGAGTGGAGAGGACGGCGAGGGAGAGGCGGAGAAGGAGATGTGTGCGGGAGGCAGGGGTGTTTGGGGGCGTGAGGACTGCAGGACGAGCGAAGACATGGGCGGGGGAACGTTTTGTAGGCGGAACGGTGTGAGTTTGATGTCGACTGCGGTAACGAGGTCAGCGAAGGATCGCTCGGGGTCAGCGAGATTGGAACAGACCTCCGTCAACAACTGCGACCGTTCCATCATCGAGCGGCGCAGGCCGCTGCGACGCGAACGTCTCCCAGCACAGGCTATACCGCTCGGCGCCATCTGTGGAAGAACGTCAGAACATCAACCTCAACGACAGCGGGAAAATGGGACACACCCGCAGCGATCAGCTCGATCTCTTGCGCCTTCTCCGGATGCCAGGCTACGATTCGCAGTCGCCGCGAGAGGGACAATCGAGGCGCGAGTTCCGCCTTGAGGTACCAGTAGTAATTCGAGCGGTGCCAGAGTTGGACTGTGCGAGGCGGCGGTTAGCTAGGCGAGGCCAAGGAGGACAGAGCGGACGCACCAGCATGTGAGGGCGCAGATCCCGCCTCATTCGCGTCGCGCTCAATCCACACAGCAAGCAAGTCGCTCGCGGCGTTCCATCCCAACTCGCGCACCGTAACCGCCCCCGCCCTCTCCTCCCTCAGCCCAAACTCATACCGCCTCAACCCGTTCCGCTCAAAGAACACAACCTGCAACTCGTCCTTCCTCTCTCCCTCGGGTGAGAGGACAACCTTCCGCTGCGTCGAGGCAATAATCTCGCCGCTCGGGATCCATGCCAACGAGCCTTCGAGTCCCGGGACCGGCTCGGACGTAGACGAGTGTTCGCCTAGCCTCGAGTAGATCCTGATCCGCCTCACGCGTCGCTCCGCACCATCCGCAATGTCGGACCGAGGCGGCGCACGCTCGAGACTGTTCACCGCAAACCAAGCCGAGTCGCCCCGCCACGCGATGCGGGTCAACCCATCGTCCCTTGCACTCTCGAGCCAATCCACATCGAGGGGATTCTGTTTCGCCGCTGCGGCGGCGGCGGACTTGCCGAGCGAGCCATGAAATTGGGTCGACTTGTGGCCCCAGCCGACGGAGACCGGGGCGTCGGCGCCGAAGGAGGAGGTATGGAGGGGTTGTTCGGAGAGTGGGTCGAAGGTCTTGGCCAGAACGAGGAGTTGTTCGTTGCCTGCATGCATAGGGGAGTGAGCAGGACACCCGGTGGAAGAGCATGCGAAGAACGAACCGGTTACAATCGCGACAAGCTCTTCGTCCGGACTCCAGGAAGCCGCCTTGATGCCGTAGTCGAACGTCCCGACGTTCTCCCTCTGTGAGATCGGCGGAGAGCGAAATGCGATCATCAGCACAAGCCGTCTGTGAGACCCAGATCTTCGCGAGAAAGCCGCAGCTCACCCTCGCCTCTCCCATTCCTCCGCTCAAGAATACCTGTTCAACGTCTCCGTTCGCCAGTACGAGAGCAAGGACGTTGTCTTCGGGGAGATACCTGAAAGAGACGATGAAGGGTTGCGAAGGAGGCAGAGTTGGAGGTGGGGGAGGAGAGGGGAAGTTCGCGAGAAGCGTGGCGGGCTGTGTGGCTCAACGTAAAGAATCAGCCTGCCGTCAAACCCGGATGCGGCAGCCTCGACGGGCAGGCTTGACTGCCAGAACGTACTTCTCCTGCACCCTGCGGCATCTTCCAAACGCAGACCTCCACCTCCTCCGACCCGCCCGTCTCGCCCGAGAGTGTCGCAGCATACTTCGTGTCCGTCCCAGCATCCGTCGTAGTCGCAACGAGGTCTTGCGGTTGTTGAGAGGGCGAAGTCGAGCTCGAGGCGGAGAGGGGATGGAAGGACGCCTCGAGGACCGAGATGGACCGCATTACTGTGCTAGACAGTCAGCTTTGCTCACAGTGAGACTCCAGCCACGCAAATCTGAGCGAGTCGCTTTAATGACACTTCTTCAACGCTCTCCTCCTCATCGCTCTCGACCTCGCGACCTTCACCCACCCGCACACGATGGCACACGGACGACCAACGCCCGCAGGAGGGTTCTATCCGTCTCTCCCTGGTGCGTGTGCGCTCGCTCAACACGCGCAGAGACGGGGGAGACTGACCGCCGCATCCTCATCGCTTGTCGCGCAGGACTCGGCCACCGCATGGCTGCGAAGCTGCTCGGTGCGCACCGGGACTCGCTTGAGGGGGTATTGAGGCTGGGGTGGTGCTTCAGGTGGACAGTTAGGCTGACTTTGGCTTCCTCCCCTCCTCTCCCCCTCGTCCCCTCCCTCGGCTCTTCGTCATCTCCACGGGGACTGTTGCTCTTGACTGCACGCGGTACTTCGCTCTCTCCTCGCCCACGACGTTTCGATCCACGCAGGCGCCTCGATGTGGTTCTTCATCTTCTATCGTGCACGACAAGACGGACCGGTCCTCCTCGTGCGTTCCGCTCACCAACGGCTCTCGGGGAGTGTCCGCTGACTGGCTCCCCGTCTCTCGTGCTTGTCTTTTATGTCACACAGGGCTTGAGGCATCCCTGGGACCACTAGACGTAAGAACAAGGGCAAGGCGAAGTCGTTGGAGGAGGAAAGACGTTGCGGCTTGTACGGCGGGTTGGCAATGGACGGTCTCTTCTTTCTTTACACGTGGTTCTGCGCGGACTGCCGCGGTGGCTGTCGAGTAGGAAACGTTGCTGCGTTGTCGGCTCGACTCCCGCGCTTCAGACACCCCCTCCTCGTGTCTCTTGCTCGCTCGCTCCGCTCCGGCTCGAAAGCGTTTCGCTGGACTGCATCAGAGAGTCGATAGCGAGGTGTCTACGAAGCGCCTGGCTGTCCCGCGGGTGTTCAATCACGGCGAGTCCGATTGGTCCCTCGGCAACTCGCTCGACGACAGCTCGCCTCGCGCAACATTCGTCGACTCGGCTCGCTCGCCCGTTTGGTGGTGACTGCGTGCGACCGAACAAGGCTAGACAGGCTCGTTAGGTCCACCTACAGCCAGCTAGACCCGCGCGCGGTCGAACGAGCACCCGGCAGCGCCTCTGTCTTCCTCCCGCTCGTCCGCCTCCGTTCTCATCCTCGCCACCCTCGCTAGCAGCCACTCCAGTCCTTAGTCGTTACTCTCCTATTCGTCAACAATGATCTCGTCACTCCCGCCCGACCACCCGCCCATCCCGACGACTTCGACCGCCCAGTTCCCGAGTCGCCCTCCGCCTGCGTGCCCGATGAGCCAACTCGCTGCGACGAGGCCGCCTAGTCCGACTGCCAAGCATCCGTATGCGGGAGAGATGTTCACGCTTGGAACGAGGAACAGCAAGCTCGCGATGGTGAGTCGACTCGACTTTGAGCAGGGAGAGCGGAGTTATGGACCTGCCACCACCGAACTGATCCGGGTTCTCCCTCGTCTTCTCACAGGTCCAGACCGAGATCGTCCGCCGCGAGTTGGAAGAGCGCTGGCCCGGGTGCGAGATCCGCATCTTCGGAATGGTGCGTCTCGGCGACTATCGCTCGCTGCGGGTCGTCTGCTGCCGCTCTTGCAGCTGAGAGCACACGGTTCGTGTTGAGCAAGGCACTGAAGCCCAATGCTTTCGCAGACCACCCTTGGCGACAACGTCCAGTCGCAGCCGCTCTACACCTTCGGAGGCAAAGGTGCGCTCGCATCCCGCTCTTCTCGCTGACAAGTCGCTAAACTAACTCTCCTCAACTGTCTTCAGCACTCTGGACGAAAGAGCTCGAAGTCGCGCTCCTCTCAAACCAAGTCGACGCGATCGTCCACTCTCTCAAAGACGTCCCAACCGAATTCCCTCCCGGCTGCGAGCTCGGCGCCGTCCTCGAGCGCGAAGATCCCTCGGATGCGCTGGTCGTCAAGGAGGGACTGCCGTACACTAGCTTGGAGGAGATGCCTGAGGGGAGCGTTATTGGGACGAGTAGTGTCAGGAGGGTAGCGCAGCTGAGGCGCAAGTTCCCGGGACTCAAGTTTGCCGACGTGGTGCGTGTGCTCCTTCGTCGCTTTCGCCGTGTCACGGCTGACCCCGCTCGATCTCGCTCAGCGTGGCAACCTCGGCACCCGCCTCCGCAAGCTCGACGACCCGAACTCGTCCTACACGGCCTTGATCCTCGCTTCGGCCGGCCTCCTCCGTCTCAACATGGGTCACCGCATCACTTCGTCCGTTGCCTCTCCGACGCTCTACCACGCCGTCGGCCAAGGCGCGATTGGCGTCGAGATTCGCGAAGGCGACGAGCGCGCACGCACGATCATCGGCAGCCTTGAATGCTGGAAGACGAGTTGGAGGACGAGGGCCGAGCGAATGATGCTCCGAGTCTTGGAAGGAGGGTGCTCCGTCCCGGTCGGGTGCGAGACCAAGTTGACGGAGGTGTTTGTCAAGGGCGGAGAGGGCGACACGCTCCCGTCTTCGTCGCCCAAGAAGGTCGAGACGCACGGTTTGATCGTTGAGAGGGACGGCCCGCCAGTCGCTGTCTCGCCCGAGCAAGTATCGGACTTTGTCAAGAAGAACGCCAATGGCCACCCTCTCACGAACGGGAACGGCATCGCCATTGCCGAGCCGGACGACACGCAGGGTATTCCTGACGGCCACCCAGCCGTCAACCCCGCCGCCGTCTGCCCCGTCACGGGCAAGACGCTCCCCGCCGCGCCGGTCTCGCCGCGTCTCGCAAAGAAGGACCTCTTCTCCCTCCCCTCGCTGCACAACTGTACCCACCGACCCGGCTTCCACCCTTCGTGCCCCTCGTCAACATCCCTCACGCACCATGCGACGCTCACCTTCACCGGGACGATCACCTCGCTGAGCGGGACGAGGGCTGTCTTCTGCACGCTCGCGAGACGGGTGCACTCGGTCATCGACTGCGAGCAACTTGGTGCGGATGTTGCGAAGGAGTTGGTCGAGGGCGGAGGAAAGGAGATTTTGACCGAGTTGGGCAGGCACGTCAAGGGTGCGTTCGCGTCTTTCCCTTGCTTCCGCTGCGCCCTTGCTCCACAACGCAACGCGAAGCTGATTTTTGTTGTCCACGTCGCACAGAGGTCGGAACCTCCACCTCGCTTGACGGCCGCCCCATCCCCCTTACCGTCCCCGGCGACTCGGCTCCCGACTCGTCCTCCTCAATCCCCACCATCGTCCCCGGCACACCTTCCTCGGCTCCCGCCATCACGGCGCTCTCGAAGAGCCCGCACTCGCATCGGACTGTGTTCAAGGAGGGAGAGGTCTGCTTGAGGCCGGTTGGGTGGTAGGGACAGTCGCGAGACAAAAATGCGGAACGGCTGCTTCGTGCGCTGAGCTCGAGAGTACTCAGAGTTGCTGCGCCAAAGGCAGCTCCTCCCGAGCGTCTTGTCACGATTTTTTTCCCTTTCTCGTCTTCCACTCACTCGAAACACGCTTCTGCTCCGCTGATAAACTCCTGCTTGCTTCTGCGCTGATTCTCGAGTACATCTACGTAAGGCCCCAACGCCAGTGAGTCTACCGCGCCGGGTACACCCCTCGTCCTGCTACGTTTCACTGACGGTCAGTTCTTTCCCGCGCAGTACAGTATAGTGGGTTCTCGTTCCTGCTCACGCTCACTCTCAGTCCCACCTGCCGCGTAGACGCTTCCTCCGCAGTGCGCTCCCAGCGGACGCGACTACTGCGGCGCAGGCTCGGACGGCCCTGCTGGTGGTGGAATGCTTGGCAAGCAAAGACTGGCCGGCAGCCGGGTGCGGAAAGCGAAGGGAGAGAGAAGTGAGGAAGAGAAGAGGAAAAGACGTGCAAAGCAAGCAAGGTGTACACGTTCTTCGCGAGCGCGCCTGGCGAGAGCATCTCCGTATACTGAGCAATGATCAGTCGCACTCTGCAGCCCCCACTCGTCTCGCCTAGAAGAAGAGGAAAGACACAATGGCAGAGCCTTGGTTTCAGCGCTACCACCCGATGCATGTCGATCCTCACAGCTGCACAGGGCAAGGAGAATCGACAAAGTCAGCTCCACGAACGAAAGGAAGAGATGAAGCTCGCTCAGCGCCGACTCGCCCTACAACACGAAGACCCGGTTCCGCGCGCAATCGAGTTTACGCGTGGGCGTGCTTCGCCTTGGTGGACCTCAAGCGACGAACGTAGAACTCGAGCTCCTTGCCCTCGAGAATGTAGCCGTCGGCGCGTCCGGACTGTCCGGGGCGCGACGAGATGGCGGCGTAGAGGCGACCGGCGGCGAACTGCGACTCAAGGAGGGCGTCGACCTTGGAGGTCTTCTGGCGCTCCTGGAGGGTGCGCTTGACGTGGTTCGAGCCCTTGGAAGCCTCCTCAGCGACAGCGGCGAGAGCCTCCTTGGTCTGCGAGCGGGACGAGGCGAGGTTGGCGGGAAGGGAAGAGCATGATGTCAGAGTGTCATGGAACGGCGGGGCGTCGGAAAGAGGCGCGGGACGATCGGAATATGCGAGCGCAACCCGTCAGCAAAGTGATCAACCGTCAATGATGCAGAGACGGGTGCAGCCAAACTTACGCGGCCCTTCTTGACGACGGGGACACCGTAGTGGGCCTCGTACCACTGACGGAAGGGAGCGGCGTCGATCTGGACGATGCAGCCCTTAACGAGGGTGTTGGTGCGGACGAGCTCGTTGTTCGAGGCGTTGTAGACGACGCCGACGATGCGGGTCTTGCGGGTCGCGTGCTCGGATCCCCACGCAAAGTTGCCCGACTCGAGGCGGAGCGCGCGGTGCTTGGTGTTGCCGCCGCGGACGCGGACCGTGTGGATGCGCTTCGCGCCGAGCTTCGTGAGGGCCGGCTGGCGACCCATCTCGAACTGGCGCTTCTTGCGGTAGTGCGCGCGCTGGGCGCCCTGTGTTCATCGGGACCAAGTCGAACGAGCAGAACGGGAGCGGAGTGGTGCAAAGGGTCAGCGAGGCGTGAGGAGGAGAACGAGGTGCTCGCCGATTTCCCACGCCGCTGCCTGAACTCGCCCAGCAGTCCCATCCTTCACGGTTCAACCCATACGGTTCATCTGTCCATCCAGTCCATCCACGCGAAGCGAGCGCGGTCCAGTTGCTGGTGGGCGGGTCGAGCAAATCTCGCCGCGAGCTGGGGACACGGCGAGTGGGTCTGGCGGGCTGGGGGTTGGACGTACGGTGGCGGAGCGCTTGTGGCGCGAGTCACGGGTGATCGACATGGCTGCTGTGTCGGTGGCGGCGGTCGGAGGTCAAGCGAACGCAACGAGCGAGAGCAGACCAAGCGCGAGCTGAGGTGCGGAGGCTCACCCACCAACACCCGCTCCACAGCGCGCTGCACACCGCTGAGGGGTGCGTTACTGCTGCCCATTGCACTCCTGGCACTGTACAGCTACACGCTCGCACAACTAGCACCCGTCCACGACCTCTCGTCGTCGACATCCATCTCACCCCACCCCTCGAGCACCCTCTCGCCCTTCACACGCACCAGGGTGGTAGGACGCCAGGCTACGATGCTGCAGACAGGCTTTTGTGTCGAAATCGATCCATCTTTGCGGTGGACAGCGGTGGAGAGGCCATCTTGCCGTCCGGACGAATCGCGGTCCTTTATTGCTCGCGGCTCGCTCGCTGACAGTCTCAGCGCGCCTTAGTTGCGTAGCAGGAGTGCAGAGGATGCAATGCCAGTCGTTCCAGCCAGTTCGAGCGTGGTTCGCGTGTAGCAGAGCCCGTCTCGAGTGTCCCGCCTTTAAAGCTGTCCAGCGAGTCCCACAATACGCGAGGGCGTCTGAGATTCGACGCAAGCCTCCTGTGAGAGCCAGACTATCCCTTGCAAGCCTCAGTTGCCCGCCCTGCGAGCTGTGAGGGCGTCGAGAGCGTTCCCTTTGTCGCGAGCTGCCTGTGCTCGCCCGTCGCGGCCGCTCTCTCCTCCGTCGTGTGAATCCGCTCGCGCCAGCCTCCCAGGAAGACTTGTGAGTGCCGCAGCTGCATTCCCACGACACAGCCGAGCTCACCAGTCTGACTCGCACGCGCAATCTCCGCCCCATCGACCCCTCACGCTCTTCGCAAACTCTGCCCGCGCCCGACCCATCTCCTCGCTCTCGACGCCCGCCTGGGGTACAGTCGCCGCCAAAGTCATCCTCTTGTTACAGCAAACATGACCCACGAGGCTGTCTGGTTCTCCCACCCGCGCAAGTACGGCAAGGGCTCGCGCGGATGGCAAGTCGCACATCTCTTCTTCGACTCGGCTCGGGCGCGCGTTTTCTAGCGGGGTTCGAGGGGCCGGCGGTGTGTCAGCAGGTGGATTGGGCGTCGTGGGCGACACCTGAGGTCAGGCAAAGCGGCTGTGGAGCGGATCGGACGTGCAGGAGGAGTTGAGCTGGATAATCGCATTGGGGCCTTCTAAACGCCAGCAGGGTAGGCTGGAGGACGGAAATGGCTGGCGGAGCTCTCAAGGGCAGACAGGAGTCGGCAGGAGCGGCGGAGAGGACCGGAGACGCCCAGACGGGTCCCACACACCCCGTAGCACCGGTCATGCTGACCTCGCCTTCTCCTTGTCCCAAAACAGCCGCATCTGCCAGCACCAGGCTGGTTTGATCCGCAAGTACGGCCTCAACATCTGCCGTCAGTGCTTCCGTGAGCGCGCCGACGTTATCGGTTTCGCCAAGGTACGCTTTACTCTTAGCCTCCTTCTCCTGCTTTGCCTGACGAGTACGCTGCGCAGAACCGGTAAATCTGTCCCCGCTCCGGCATCCCCTTTCTCTGGGGTTTTCTCCCCCTCAACCCCTCGATCCTTCTCTCTTCACTACATCCCTCTCCTCCTCGCCTGTCTCTCTGTAAAGATCGGCTGAACCGACTCGTACGGAAGGAACGCGATGATTGGGACGAAATGGTTGATTGATCGAGGGAAAGTGGGTCAGTTGGGATTCGTTGCTGGGAGGCGAGTCGGCGAGAGGCAAAAGGCGAGAGGCGAGAGGGATGCGGCTGGACTACAGGCTGGATTCAACGCTACACGACTTCGCTCTTCCAGCCCCCCCCCTCCTCCTCCCACACACAACCGCGTCTTTTGAGCCTCTCGACCATACCCACTCGGCGAGGCTCACTCTAGCGCGGGAGATTCCCCTCCTTCTCCTTCTTTCTCTCCGTCTCTCCTTTCATCTGCTTGCTCTACTTGTCTGCTCTCGACGGCCGTCTTTGGTCTCGCTGCGGTGAGGCGTACAGGACTCGCGACTGGCTCGCTCCCTTGCTCACCTCCCTTTGCGCCCTCCTCCCTTTCCTGCTCGTCCTCTCGCTTGCTCGGGCGCACGACGCATCTCGCTGTGGCCTTCATTGCCTGGTCTCTCGCATTCGTGCCTCGCTCATGGACACTCGGCTCAGTAGATGGGCGAAGAAGGAGGAGATTACGACAACAAACGGGACGGACGATAGGTTCAGACGACGACAAGCTGGACAAGTGAGGAAGAGTGGAGGAGCAAGCGAGGTGGAAGCGAGGTGGAAGCGAGAATCAAGGAGCGTGGGAAACAAGCACAGCGGAGGAAGAGGGCAACAAGCGAGGTATAGGGAAGAAGGGGAAGATGCAAAGCTTTGGAAGGCTTCTGTCGGTCGTCTGAACGAGCGATGACGAGCAAAGTCATGGCTCGTCGCTAATCTGGAGGCCCTTGGACGCCTTGGCGACTTTGAAGACGGGCTTGTGCGAGGGGAAGAGGCCGACGTTGGAGGCGTTCATGGCCGAACGAGCTTTGCGGACCGGGTCGTCGCAGGCTGCGCGATCAAATCTGCGTCAGTAAGTTGCGTGAGCAGAGGGAGGGAGGAAGCGACGCGCCTGGGAAGGCTTCGGGTTGGCCGGCGCGAGGACCGCTCGAGACGAAGAGCTTTGGCCTGCGACTCTCGTCCTGGTCGAGCACCGACGAGTTTTTGAAATGGGCAATGAGCGAGGCCTTGCCCTGCGGAACCGGGAAGCGCCGCCTTAGCCCGAGCAGAAGGGATGGCGACTGAGTGGGAGATGAGCGAACCTGGATATTGGCGTAGCTCATCACGCAGAGCTTGTCCGACCCGCACTTGTTCCATCGCGTGCCAAGACGAGCTTTGGCGAATTGGAGGAGGGCAGTCGTCGAGGTGAAGTTGACGAAGCCGTCTGCGTGGACGAGGAAAGACGGTCAACGGGACTTGCCGACGGCGGAGATGGCGAAAGACTCACAACCGACGTTGTAGCCGTTCGAGTAGTCACAGCGGAGGTAGAAGAAGTCGTAGGACCTGCCGACGACCTGTGAACGAGCAGTGTGGGCGAGACCTCTTGCTAGTGGGATCACGAGTGCAGATTCACCTCGTCAATGAATCCCATGACCTCGTAGTCCTTCATCTTGTTCGGGATGTTCTGCCGCGGAGAAAGTGGTGAGTGAAGGAGCTGAACGCAAGACACTGCAGCACGCACCTTGATCATCAGCGTCGTGCGCATGTCGATACCTGCATACAATCCGAGTGAGCTCACGTCTGGCCGGAACGCATTTTCAACGCACCACGCTCGATGCGCTCAAAGACGAGTACATTGCCGGACGGGATCTTGTCATCGCGGACGATGCCAAAGTCGCGGCCGACGCGGGACTTTCCGTCGAGGCAAGGGAGGGGCGGAGTCGCCTGCTTGCGCGGAGGCGTGTCGTACTTAGCCTGGTGGGCACACGAGGGAGGCTGCACGACGGGCGAGGGAGCCGGCGAGTACCGCTGAAAGACAAGGGGTCCGCATCAGCCTCGACTCCCTCGAAACGAACCTTTCAGATCGAAGTTTTGCTCACCTGGAAGGTCGGCAGGGGCGACGGGGTAGATTGGTAGACCATGCCGGTCATGCTCGCAGCGGCGAGACCAGCGGACGCGGGACGGCTGAAAGGCTTTATGTCGCTCGAAAATGGGACATGCGGGACGAAGGGCGTAAACGGCGTTTGGGCTGGTGTAGGAGGCACGGAGACAGTGGTCCGGCCGGAAGGGGAAGCGGCGCTGACAGGCGCGCTAGACTGCACGACCGGCGGCGTGAAGAAGCTGTCAACAGGGGACGCCGAGTTGTGCGGCACGTCGTCTGTCAGCTCCGCCCAGTCCGGGAGATCGAGACTCTGCGTCGAGGGAGGCGAAGTTCAGCACGCGTAGAAGGAAACGGGAGGAAGCGAGATTGCACGTACCGCGACGGCAGGCTCGAAGCTGCACCCGAACCTCGCTCCGCCTACATGCTTGCCGTCGAGGCGCTGGCACGCCGTTTGTGCGGCACGGTCATCCCAGTACTCGACGACGTGAAGGTGCTCCTCGACGACCTTGAGCGCGCGGATCTCGCCCAAGGAGACGAGGAGAGGAAGCGGCGTGAAGTATGGCGTCGAGGTCGGACCCCTGAGGGTGAAGACGAGGACGCCCTCCGACGTCGACAGGAGCGGGTTCGATGGGTCTTGTCCGGCAAGCTGGCGAGCGAAATGGAGGATTTCAGCTTGGGAAGGTCAATCGGTCGATGGGATACGCACCTCTTCGAACGAATCCCTCGTGATGCAGCGAGCCTCGGCGACAGTGAAAGACTGCTCAAAGCCAGAGTGAGAGAGGTTGAAGCGAAGCTTGAAGTTGCGGACGGCGGTCAAGGCGTCGCGGACGTCGTGGAAGACCAAGACGATCTGGCCAACAGCGCGCAAAAAGGCGGTGAAGCAGCCGCGCAAGCTCAAGCCCTCGCAATGAGTCTATACCTGGAAGGATGAGTGACCCGCACGCGGAGAAGCAGGCTGGAAAACGTACCAAGATGATCTCGCGAAGGTCCTGCTCGGACATGTCGCGGTCGAGATGTCTGATCAAGACGTAGCGGGTCGCGACCTCGTCGTCCTCGACTGAATTGCTGAGCTTGGGCGGCGACGCGATGAGCGGAGCGGCTTGGCCGGAAAGTTTCGTCGGAGTCGCCTCTGAGGGCGACCAGCCCCATCCTTGGTTCGAGTTGCGAGGGCTGTCGACGACGGCTTGGCTCGGAGCATGGTTGACTTGGTGGGCAGCCCGACGAGCCGGCCAGGTCCAGGCGGCTGCCTCTCCCGCCTTTGCGGGACTCGCGCGAGGCGGACCGAAGGTCGTGGCGAGTTGGCCGGGGCGAAGCGGCGTCGTCGGCGAAGAGGCGGTTTGGCGGGGCGGAGCCTTTGATGCGCTTCCGAGAAGCGGGTCCTCGTCGAGGCGGGTGAGGCGAGTCTTGTTGAGAATGCCGGCGGTCGAAGCGAAACGAGGAGGATCGGGAGGCGAGTGAGTGGACAGAGATGCTTGCTGGATGTCGTCACCGGAGCGCAGGAACCAAAGCGAGTGAGAGGGAGTGTTAATCATGGCGGGCGAGGTGTGGACGGCTTTGCGATGCTGGGGAACTGGCGTAGGTGGAGGACTGTCGAAGCCAGGGTGGTACGAGTTCGAGCCGACCGCCTCGCTCTTGTCGCCTGTCGACTCAGGGAGCGTATGGTCAGCTCAGACCCGCTTCTCAAGCCGAGTACATCGGTTCGCGACGTACGCGAGCGCATCCCAACCTCTGACTGCTCGTCGTCCTCGCGCACCGACTCGAGAGCTTCGCCCGGACCGCGCAGGCCGCTGGACAGCGAGAACCAGCTCAAGGATGCCGCAACGAGGCTGCGCTTGTCCTGCGAGGAGGCGGTGGCTGTGTGACCGCGACTCGCGGGAGAAGAGGGGTGGATCGGGTCGGAGAAGACGTCGTCAGCCGCCGGAACGGTGGGAGGCGCGCTCATGATGCTCTGCACGAGTATACGCGTCTAGATGAGCCGAACGAGGGTGGGTTGTTGAGAGCGAGGAGGCGAAGGAGGGAGGGAGAGGTCGCCCTCGCGATTCGGCTTGTCGCGCGATGCTCAAGGACTCGCGGGGGTCGCGAGTGAGCCAGAGCGACTAGAGAAGCCGGTTAAGAGTGGTACTGCCTGAAGCGAAGACTCAGGCGCGCCGACAGACGACGCGTCTCGCTCCTCTCGCTCTTGCCGGTGCCCGCTGCTACGTACCGTAAGGGAAGGCCAAGCAGATCAAAAGCGCACAAAGCGAGACTGCAAAGCGAGTTCGGGGACCTTTGCAATGTTCCGAAGGACCTTGAGAGAGGGGAAGAGGGGATCACGACACGGAACGATATAAGCGAGGGCTGCGGAGCGAGAGTAAGAAACAATAGACAGGCGTACTGGGTAGACGGACAAGGGCAGAGTATGGCACAACAACGAAAGACGACGTGAGCACATGCGAACGAGTGTAAGAGACGCAGTCCTCCTTCCTTCCCTCACAGCGTTCCCCATGCGGCAGATCCCCTCCGCGCTCTTGCATCGACTTCCCATTCCCAGACACGCTCGCCTGTCGCCACGAAAATGCGTTCGCCGAACTCGTCAAAGGCAAGACCGAGGAGGTCGCCAGGCGTCGAGTCGAGCGGGAAGAAAGCCGACGTCGCGTGATAGGTTCCGCCCGTGCCGACGAGTGGCGCGGCGAAGAGAGAAGTGATGGGAAGACTGGGAGCCGGAGCGGAAGTGGCGAAGCTGAAGGTTGCGGAAGGGTACGAGGTTGGAACGTAGGTCGAGTAGTAGAACGACGAAGATGTGCCGATGCGTCCGGATGGCGAGATCGAGGGTTGCGGGGGAGAGGCGTAGGTAGGAATGCGAGCAGGACCGGACGAGTTGGGGTTCAAGGGAGTGTAGCCGGAGAAGTTACGCCGGACAGGCGGTTCGTCTGAGGTGAGCGAGACATTCGTAGTCGAGCCGCCAAAGGGAGAGAACGACGAGTTCGGAAGTGTACGGGAGGCGGCGGCTGAATCGGATGCTCCTGTCGCAGGGGCGAAACGGTGAGGGCGGGTCGTGTTGACGCTCGACGCAGAGTCGTCCTCGTCCTCCTCTTCCTCCTCCTCCCGGTGCCCGTCGTCCTCGCCGTCACTTCGTTCCTCGTCGTGCTCGTCGTGCTCTTCTGCCCGCCTCATACCGTCCGATTCCTCAAAAGGATCAACCTCCATCTCGTCACCCTCCTCGCCGTCTCCGCCTCGCCCACCCTCACCCAGCCCATCCCCATCGTCCGCCAGCAATCGCTCCCTCTGCAGCCTCCTCTGCCTCCTGAACTCCCTCGCAGCATCCCTAGTCCGCCTCTCCTCATCCCGCAAGCGCCTCTCCGTCCGCTCACGCATCTCGCGCTCAAAGTCGTCCCGCTCCTTCTCGTCGCGCGGGGTATGGGTGCCGCTTCCGCCGCTGGCGCTGAAGGAAGCGAGGGAGGAGAAAGGGGAAGGAATACGGGAGAGTGAGGGTCGGAAACGGCGGTAAGCGCGAGGGGGAGGTTGCGGACGCGGACGAAGCGGGGGCGCGGCTGATAGGATGTGCGGATAGGACGAGATGGATGGCGAAGAGGTGGGGGTGTCGATGATCTGGTAGGTCTCGAAGGTCCGGGCGTCGACAATGTGCAGTCGATTCCGGTGCTGCCACTGAAGGTTAGCCCTCTGCGAGACCGGGCGCTTCGCGCGAAGACTTGGCGCTCACCTCGGTGAACGCCAGTAGACCGCCATCGATCCGCTTCCCTCCCGGACTGAACTTGACCTTCCTCGCCGCCCCCGCTGGTCCAGCCTGCGTCGTCTTGAGCTCGGCGAGTTTGCGCGGATTCGCCGACGCGCCACGCAAGGTTGGCGAAGGAGGTCGAGAGGAGGAAGGCAGGTTACGGATGTCGTAGACGTGGACGAAGCCGTCTGCGCGAAGACAGACGTCAGCTTCGACCTCGCTCGGACTGGTGTGCGTGACGGACCTTGCGAAGCAACGGCAAAGGTGAGGCCGTCGTCCGACCAATCGGTCGAGAAGCTGGCGTCGTTGCTCGCCTTGAACGTCTGCGCGAGCTCGTATCGTCCGCGCCGACAGTCGTAGAGGAAGACGTCTGACGTGTCGCCCACGGCCACCATACACTTGCCGTCGGGCGAGACCGAGCAGTGGTTGACGGCAGTGGGGAGGCGCAAGTCCTGTGAGGGGATGGGGATAATGTGGCACGAGGATCCTTCGTCGTAAGAAGGCTGCTCCTCGACCGTGCTGTCCTCGTCCTTCATTTCCTCGTCCGCTAAGCCGTACTCCAGCTCCCCTCGCTCAGCTGCCCATGTCGCCTCAACCACGCTCCACCCCGCTTTGCGTTCCCGCTCTCTTCGTCGCTTCGCCGCCTTGTAGTCCGGCACCCGACCTTCGACCTCGTACACCTTGATCAGCTCGTCGTTCGAGCTGACGAGAAGTCGTGGGGTATCAGGCGAGTTGGGAGAAGGAGTGACACAGATGCTATTGTTGATGCAGCCGGAGTGGATGGTGCGTACGCCGGTTGCGCTCGGGACGGAGGAAGAAGGAAGGTATTGATGGCACCTGCGGGAAGAGCGTCGTCAGTCTCGCGTGTGCTCCTGCTTGACCCGGAACGCACCAATCCGATCCTGGCTGTGCGCTCCGGATCGCCAACTCGCTCGATTGGCCACCCGCGACGACCAAGCCCATCCCGTAGGCAAGAGTCGACGGGGAGAAGCGGAGCGGGGTGTATTCGGGCGGTCGCTGCGGGGCGCGGGGCGGTCAACAGGCATCCAAGGGCTTGTTGATCGGCTCGACTCACTGCGGCATAAAGGTCCACCGAGCACAGCGAGTCGTAGCAAACCGTCGTAACCGCATTGCCGGCTTCAGGCGTGAAGACAAGCAAGTCGCGCAGCTGAGGATGCGAGCTCGTCGTGGTGACCCTCACACTGTACGGATTGGGCCGCACGAGGCTGCTGGAGCTGTTGCGGGCGAGGGAGGTGGGCAATGATGGGGGGCGAACAGGCGGGAACAGGGAGAGTGGCAGCGGCGCAAGACGGCGCTTCGAGAAGTCAGCGCAACTCCTCGAGAGTGTTCAAGCCTGTACGCACGGCTGCATGATCGCATGAAGCGGTAGGCGTGCGTGATGAGGAGGCGAACACACCCGTGGTGGGGTCGCCAATCGCCAATAGGGTGGGTGATAGGGGACAGCCGAATAGACTTCCATTCGTCTCCCGATAGCAAGCAAGCGCAAGCGATCCCTACAGTCACAATGCAACGCAAGATGACCAGCCCACGTCTACACCCACCTCAAACCTCCTCGACGACGGCGACCGTCCCCTCCTCGAACCACTTGATCTCGCAGTCGACCTCCGATACGCCCGTCTCGTACACGACGCACGCAAAGTCCTGCTGGTCGTCGCCGATCGAGACGAGAGGGTGGTGCCAGACGTTGGCGTGGTAGGAGATACCCTGCGAGTGCGAGGCGACGAAGGCGCGCAGAGTCGAGAGGTCAGGCTGGCCGTCTAGCGGCATCAGAAGGAGCGTCAGCATAATCTCCTTTGAACAAGAGAAGAGGAAAGGCGAGCGAGACGCACCGGTTGTTGGCAGCGCAACCAGGACGAGGTACTTGCCCTCACCATCCTTCGAACCCCCCATCGGCACGAACGCCTGCGTGCTGAACTCGTGCCGCTCAAGCACCTTGACATCCCACTGCTGCTTACCCGCCTCGCTCCTCCTCACGCCATTCTGCGGATCGCAGCGGAAGACGCAAAAGTTGACCTGTCCCTCGGGGATGTCCATTCCTCCGAAGCGAACGGCAGGAGGAGCGACGAATTCGACGGGAGCGAGGTGGTTGAACTTGCGAGCTGTGCCAAAGTTGACCGTCTTGATCTTGATCTCCTTCGGCGCGGACCGCTCGTCCGGGTACGACTGGATGACGGATCCGTACGGCGCGAAGGCGGAGGGCGTGAGGGGGACGGCGGCGATCTTGGGGACGGAGCGGGAGGAACGCGCATTCGAGGCAGAGATGCCGTTGACCGTCTTCTCGGACTCGGCAGGGTGAGGAAGCGGGACGAGGGCGCTGTAATCGGGGTACTGGCTCTTCGGTCGACCATACAGCCGCAATCGCTTGACGCCGCCGTCTGTAGCGGAGCAAGTTCAGCCACGATGTACAAAGCAGCAAGAGAAGGACCCTTACCAGGGTAGATGTCAAGGCGGACGTGCGTCCAAGCCTTGTCGGGGTGCGAGAGTTGGTAGTAATGGTGACGGTGCGGGCCGAGCTTGGTGTTGTCGAGAATGCGAGTCCAGCCTGCGTCTGTTTGCGATGGGCACTCCTGCGAGCCAAGCGGACGAGCTGGGAAGGTCAGCTGGAGATGCAGTGCGTGAGGACGGGGAGAAGACGTACGGCATCCGAGATGATGCCGTAGAGCTCGGCAGAGTTGGGGAAGTTGCCGACAAAGTGCATGGTGTCGATGTCGACCCATTCGAGGTAGCCAGGCTCGGCGCTGCGTTCGTAGCGGACAGTCGGGGTTTCAGTCTCGGCTGGCCAGAGCTCTTTGCCGTCAACGCAGCATGCGACGGAGCAAGAGAGCTCGACACAGCATGCGGCGGAGAAAATTCATCGACGCACAGCTTTACGACCACCCAGTCACCCTTGCCCGTCCCTAGCCGTCCACGACTCCTCCTCGTCTCCCACCCATCGCCCATATCTTTCCCCCTCCCCGGAAGGATCAAGTTCCCACCTCTCCCAAAGTGCTGGTCGCTCTCGCCCGTGACGGTACCGCCGTTCAAGACGTATGCAAGGTCGACTGCCTCGCCTGTGGGCTTCGAGGGGGGAGGAGGCGGGATAACGTGGCCGTAGGCGCGGAAGCGACCGAGACCGCCGTCTGGGTGCATGGTGATCTTGAGGTGCGTGACGGGCGAGGAAGGTTGCGAGAGGAGGAAGAGGTGGCGCTGAGCCGGTCCGAGGGGAGTGACGGGGAGCAGGGGAGTCCACTGCAACGCGGGCAGGAAGATCAGTCCCAGCTCTGGAACCAAGAAACATGAGGATACACAGCTTGCGTCGGCCTGAGCCCTCAAAGCAGTCCTGAAAAGCCGGAACTCACCAGAGGCGAATCCTCCTTGATCGTCTCGCCTTCCGGCACGTGTGCGCCCCATACGCCGCTCGCAGGCGACCTGCGAAATCGAAAAGGTGCTCAGTGTCGTGGAGATCGGCAAGGCGGAGACAACAAACGCACTCGTTTCCGTTGAAGTGCCCAGTGTCGACATCGCAGCCAACAATGCTTCCCAGCGCTCCGAGCTTGATGATCGTCCTGCAAAAAGGCGCATTCAGCTTTTGAAATACCTCATGAAGGGTGCGAGAGCAAGTACGGCTCACCAGTCGTAGGTAGGGTTGTGTCGCCTCGACTCCCAGCCATCGAAGAGCGCTCCGTTGGGTCCGAACTGACCCTTCATACTGACCGAAGGCTGCGAGTGCTCAAGGTTCGTCATCTCCACTCCTAAATCCAGCCGGAAAGCGTGAATGCTGTCGCATCTCGCGTAAACGAGGGACACGCGGACGAACCGGGACTTTGAGGAGGTTCTGCGCGGCGCAGAAGAACTCGTCCGATACGTCGACTGCCTTTCCACCCAATGCCTCGGACGAGAGCTCTGTAGAGTCAGTCCCACGGCAATTTGAGCGAGTGTGAAGGGTGGAGCGGAGTTGGGAGATAGGCGGGTGAGGAAGACCAGACCAGATGCAGGGCGCGATAGAGGGTCAGCATGGGACCAGCGACTCCGACAGCTCTAAGTGAGACTGTCAGGAAGTGGCAGGCCCTACGCACCGATGAGTGAGCCAAAAACGCTGTCAAACTGGTCGAGCGGGATCGGACGAGCAGCGCCGGCGTCTCCGGTCGGCTTGGCGGTGGATCGAGCGTGTGCCGTCATCGTAGCAGTTCCAAACTTTAGCAGTGTCAAGGAAGCAAGGAAGAGGTTGTAGGAGCGGCGACGAGGGAGAGCGGGCGAGATGCAGCGCGGACGAAGCGGAGCGGCGTTCCTCCGCCCTTCAGTCTGCGGCTGGCTGCTTTCCGCCTTGCATTATGTGGTGATGGACGTGGTTTAACGTACTCCCAAGGAACGTCTTGAAGCAGCCGCATCGAGCGAACGAATGCGATAGACAGGAGTAAATTCGTTGCACTTGCTGTCCGGGAAAATGCTCGGAGAAGAACGACTACTTGCTCGACATCTACGCCCCCGCTATGCCTGCGCTGCTGCTCGCAGTGGCACGTCCTTCTCGATGTTGGGCGCGACCGGATCCGCGGGTGTCGCCTGCTCCAGCGCCTTTACGACCGAGTTGGGGATGGCGAGGTGAGGGTAGATCATCTCGTCAAAGAGCCGCTGCGTCGTGTGGATGCCCTGTAAAGCTAGTCTGGTTAGTCGTCGGCCCTCAGCACGGCCTTGAAGAGCAGCGGCGAGCAGCAATGCAGCTCGCAACCTGCCGATCGACCTGCTCGTCGGAGGAACCGCGGACGAACCTGCGTCGTGTACACCGCGCCAATGACACCCTCCACCGCACTCCCCCTGCACTTCCACAACCCCGACATCTCGCCATCCGGACCCCGCACCGCCCTCCACCTCAACCCCTCCTGCAGCCGCCACGCCAAGCCGACCGTCGCGCCGAGCGTCTTTGTGTCAAGGATAGAGTTGATGGAGAGGGAGGAGAGGGCGGTGTTGGTCAGGAGCTGGGAGAGGAGGTGAGGGTGCGATGCGCAGAGTCGGGAGAAGAGGAATTGTGTGAAGTGAAGACGCAGGACTCGGCGGCCTGTAGAGGCGCGAAAGTGAGTACAACAGAAGGCTGCAAGAAGTGTAGCCAGTTCGCCCTTCGAGAGGCCGGACTGCGCTGTGGGAGGTCCGCGAAGACTCACCGATGAACGCGAGCTTCTCGTTGTGACCCTGCTTGCCGCCCTCCTCCTGTGGTGACCGTGGGGGCTCTCCCCGCCTCTCTCGCCGGCTGTACGTCGTGCCCTTGTCGACACCGCTCTTGTGGGTCAACGCCTTTTCAGCGAGGGTCGCCGTGAGGAGGTTTGGATGCGGCACGTCGAGGGGCGCGACGAGCTCGGAGAGGTAGGCGTGCTGTGTTGCTGGAGAAGGAGCGTACAGCTGCGTGCCTCGTTCGCTGATCGGAGCGGGTGCGGACGCGGGTCGGGAGAGGAGGGACGGGGCAGATGAGGACGAGGAGGGGGTTTCGGCAGCAGCTGGCTCACGCGCCATGCGCGTCGTGGTGAACGGCCGCGAGCACGATGCCGATGCCGGTGCACAGCATGCAGTTGCTACTGCACGCACGCAAGGTGTTAGTACGGCGCAGGAGCTCGAGCGACGAGCGAGCAAGCGCAAGCTCACCTGGCTGCGGGCGGCCTGCGCGAGCAAAGGCGCGCAGGGCAGACGCGGCTGCTGCTGGTGTTCGACCTGCCGGCATGGTCAAGCGTGGCCCGGGCTGCGAGGAGAGCGGCGACGACGAAGACTTTGGGCAGGAGCGAGGAAGGAGAGAGATCGAGACTGGCTCGCTCGCAACCGCTTCTGGAGAACGTGCTTCGGCTGGAAGCGCTTGAGCAGAACGTCAGAGGAATTGTCCCGGCGAGCTGGGCGAATATCGGGTTGCGAGGAGACCCTCCTTTCCTGTCCCGGACTTTCCTTCTTTCACTCCTTGGCTGAGCGGCGTGCGAGCCTGCATATTCACATTACAACGGTCACACGAAGTGAGGTAGAGTGCAGGGTATATCGGCGAGGCAGTTGGTGCGCGCGCGCGCGTATGTGTGTGTGTGTGTGTGCGAGAGTGCAAAACGAGAGCGAGTGAAGGGAACGAAACGAAACGACGCGTATGCTGTGAGGGAACTGAGAGGACGCTGCGAATTTGAGAGTATGCTGAGGATGCTGAGAGGGCAAGGAAGGGAAAGGCGGGAGGGACTCAGGGTCCCTGCCAGTAGACGCCGGGGACGCCTGCGTTCGAGTATGCCGACCAGTACGGACGAGGCGGGCAGACGAACCCCGGCGGAGGAGGGTAATACGGGTGGGGAAGTGCAGATGCGACTGCGGCCATCGACGGTGGAGGCGGAACCCATCGAGGAGGACTGCTCGCCAACATCCCGCTCAGACGCCTCGAGTCGCTGCTCGCGTGCATGGATGACGAGGAAGCCATCGCTGCGCTTGTTGGGTACGCAGTGTTCGCAGAAGTTGGTGTCGGGTACGAAGGGTAGCGATGGCCCTTGGACGCGGAGGCCGAGAGGGGCGAGGTGGAGGTCGAGACCGAAAGAGGGTACAGCGGTGCACAGCCGTACGGGTACGGGTACGCCTGCTGCGCACTCGCTGTCGAGACGTAAGGGTAGACGGGCAAGGCCCGAGGCGGGAGCGTCTGCCGCAAGTGCCCGAGCCCTTGGCCAGCCGCAAGAGCGTAGTAGTTCAGGCTGACGCTGCCTTGTCGCAGTCGTCGGTCATGTTCGGGGTCGTACCGCGGCGAGAACGAGTCGGAGAGGGTGCTGAAGTCGGTTGGGACGGGGTAAGCGAAATGCGGTGGTGCAGGGAGATGTGCGGCAGCGGACGACGGCGACGACGGTCGCGATGCGTAGGGTGTGGACGTCGTCGCGAATGGAACGGGCGTGACGTGGTGCGAGAAGAAGTCGTACGAGGGCGAGGAGGACGGAGCCTGGACCTGAGCCGTGGACGACTGACTGGGAAACGAGCCAGGCGGACCGGTCGGTCCAGCACTCCACGACCTCGTCATCTGCCCAACATGCTGCACCTGCGCTTGTACGTACGGCGGGAGCGCCGACGCTTTGTTCCCAAACGCATCGTCTGCACTCCTCTTGACGCCTGCCGCATGCGACGCGTTCGCTCGGAAGCCCGAGTTGCGCTTCTGCGGTGTTGTGTTCGTAGGTGAGACATCGAATGGCAATCTCGAGAGATCCGCGATGGCCGCGGATGGGACGGGCGCGGGCAAGCTGTAGATCGGGAGAGGTGCGGAGGCATGAAGCTGGAACGGTGGCAGGGACGGCGGAGCGAGCGAGTAGTCGGCAAAGGCGAGGCGCGGGGTCGTGTTCGTCGATGCGGGCGCCATCAGCCGAGGCTTGACTCGTCGTGCTTCCTCGACGGTAAGGAACGGATCGCTCGGCGAGACCTGCAGGTGAGGTGGGATCGCCTGGCTGGCTGCGCTTGCTCGAAGGGCGTGCAGCTCAGGCGACAACCTCGACGCAGACAAGCGCTTTGCCGGCCGTCGCCGTGAAGGTGTCGCGATGCCGTTCGAGGGAGCAGGGATCTTGCCGAGCCGGGCGTTGCGAGCTGCGACATGACCCTCGAGGAGCTTGAGCCATGCATCGAAGTCGCGCTTCGTGACGTGCAAACTCCAATCGAGACCTTGTAGGAACTCGGCTTCGCCGGCGACGAGCGGTTTCTGTAGCGAGAACAAGACAGGGAAAGGAGGTCAGCCGGGACCCGGCCGACATGAGACGGCTCGATCATGACGAGAAGGACGCTAAAACGCACTAGCTCGAGAGAGGAGACTTGTGACCAGGTCTGGGCGGTGTAAGCTGCAAACGTTCGCAAGAAAAGCGTCAGCAGCGAAGCTTGATGGTGAGAGGATTCGAAGGTGCTGGAGCAGGAGGTCGCGGACGGGCAACGCACTGTTATCGTCGAGAATCTTGTTGCCGAGCATAAGAGCAGTCACCGCCAGGCGGTACTCTGAGCCCGCCGCGCCCTTGATGTCGTTCCGCTGCTTCAGCCGCGAGACGAAGAGCAGGGCGACCAGGACGACCGAGTGCGAGACTTGCGCTGCGTCAAGGGCACCAAGGTCAGTCTGTGCGTCGTTCGCGAGCCCAGCGAGTTTCACCCGAGCCTGATGTCGGCCGTAAAAAGTACCGAAGGAAACGGGCGGTTCCTCCGGAGGCCTCGCTCGTCGTCCGCCGACCGTGCGCGCCTCGCTTCCATCGCCGATAGAGAGAACAGCACTCACTCGTCGAGAGGACCTCGTGGCAGAACCGCAGGAAGCGATCCGTCGGCTTGACCTGAAGTCGCGCGAGTCCCGCTCCATCTTCCGGGCTTGCCGCCTCTCCCGCACCCGCTCCAGCGCTTGTCGGCGCAAACCACAGCCAGACGAACATCTCTGCGGCAAACAGGGCGAGCGCCGAGATTGGACCGAGAGGAGGCGAGGGTGGTGCGGCCTGCGGAACGGTCGTCGCGGGTGGAGGGGCGACGACGGCGGCCATGGCGGGCTTGAAGTGGGTCGCCGGGCGGTCTGGCGAGGCCGAGGGAGTGCGGTAGGGCACGGGGACGAACGACGAGTTGCACCGAGCCATACCCGCTATTATTCCTCCACCCGGCAAACCCACGAGCAGTCGGACTCCGAGGAGAAGGTGACGTCCCGAACCGGGTCGCGCGCGATTCCAGTGTGCACTAGCCTTGTTGCGAGGACAGCCAACAGTGGCAGGACGCAAGCCGCGCCACCGCCCCCGGGTGGTTGTGACGGAGCGCGAGTGCCGCGAGATCTTCCCCAGACGTGTGATCCAGTCGGGCGATCAACCGCGCTCCTGGGCTGTGCGCTGTGCTCGCACTCGCAGCGTTACCAGGCAACTAGGCGTGTGCAAGCAGATGAGAGCGGTGCGCTGCGCGTTCTCCCTCGCTCGGATGCTCCTGTGTTCGCTCGCCCGGGCCGTTGCCCTAGATGACTGGTCATGTCCACCCAGCTGAGACAGCTGATGAATTGGAGGACCAGCCCGAGCCTTCTCGCCTCGCGCTCGTCGTCCCGCTCAGCGACGCAAGGGAAGGGATGCACGTCGAAGCATCAGGACTGTAGCGCTCACGGCGACGTCGCGCCCTATGATCTTACTTCCTCCTCCCAGCTTTTTACACTCGGCGTCCGCCCTTTCGTGCTCAGCGAGGGCTAGCCCGACAAAATGCTTCAAGCACGGCGAGCACAGCCACCACGGCACGCTCACGCCCGACCGAACACGCGATCGCGAGACCTGCTCCTCGTCCGTTTGTCTCGCTCCACGTCGTCCTCGCATTCACCCATCTCTTGCTGCTGTCCGCCTCGTGTTCGCACAGAGCACAGTGTACTTGCTCCTGCGATGGCATCTGAATCCAACTTCAGAGCTTCTCCTTACTTGCGAGGGGAACAAAGAGAGGTCGCTGTTCCAAGGCTCGTAAAGAGGCTCTTTCATTCCGGCAGCTCGCCGAATCGGTCCGCACTTGGCTCGAGGTGCGTGGCGGCGGAAGGACGCCCAAGTCCTGCAATGCAAAAGAGACGAGAACAAGGGAGGAGCGTCCTGAGAGACGGCGCGCAGGACGAAGGATGATCAACAGTTCACAGCGAAGAGCACGACCAGCGGACACCGACGACGAAAGACAAAGACAGACAAGCGATCACTTCTTCCCCTGCGTGCGCGCCCTCCTCGCCTCCCTCGCGTCCTCAACCTGCTTCCGGGCCTGCTTAGCGCGCTTGAGCGCTTCGGGGGCACCCGCACCCGCTTCCTGCACCTGGTCTCGCGCTGCAGGCGGTTTGACGAGCGGAAAGAGTGGGGCACCCGGGACGTGAGGAAGAGCTGGGTTGTATGCCGGTACGTGTGGGACGGGCGGCGGGTCTGCTGGAGCGCGCTTCTTGACCTTTGGCTTCTTGATAGGTTGAACGGCTCGAGCCGGCACAGGCTGGGCGGCCACTGCAGCGGGTCCAGCGACCGCATTCGCATTGTTCGCCCCGCCGGCTACCTGGCGATACGCTTCGAGCGCAGCTTCGTACGCTGCGACGCGGGGCGCAGGCAGGTGTGCAATGTTGGCGGGCGCGGCAGGAACCTTGCCGCCCATCTTGAGCTTGGCGAGGTCTTCTTCGGCGATGTGCAAGTTGCGCTTGCGAAGCTCGATCTCGGCGGCCATACGGGCGGCCTCGACCTGCGAGAAATTGGAGGAAGGGAGGGCACGGCAAGGCGACGCGACGCGGGCCGGACGAGAGGAGAGATGGGGGAAGGCGGAATGAAGCGCGGGGAGAAGTGAACGGTGAGCAAGAGGACCTGACGCGCGAAGGACTCCGCGAACGCACCTCCTGCCGATTACGCTCCTCCGTCGAGTCCCACAAGTCGCAGGTCGAGCCGACTTCAGTCTGCATGCCGACAGGCAGGTTCGTACCGGCGTTGCGGAAGTGTTGGTAGCCGGCGATGATCTTGCCGCAGATGTAGCATGAGAGTGTGCGGCAGTTCGAGCAGGTCTGCCGAGCGAAGGTTTAGGTCAGCTGGAGTGTCGGTGCAGTTACGAGACGGATACGTACGATCTTGTTGCATCCCTGCTCTTTGATGTACGGTTCGCCGCAGCCGGGCTTGGGACATCGGCGGATGAGTGCGGCCGACATCGCCTCCTCGACTTGGTGAACCGAGTGAAGCTTCGCGTCCTCGTTGACCTCGGCACAGGTCCTCGGAATGTGATTCTTCTGCGGGTGCAAGGGAGGTATAAGCGGGGAATGTCGGCGACAGGAGCGAGGAATGCACCTTCTTGCACTGCCTGCAGCTGACGACGCGGCACTCCTCGCGCTGACAGTGGAACAAGCGCTCGTCCGGGCTCTCGATGATCATCGCGAAGGGGCAGAAGCTGCGAGGAAACCGAGTCAGTGAAGTCGTCGCTCGGCGAGGACAGGCCAGCACGCACGGGCACTTCTCGAGACCCTCGAGCTCGGCGGCGTCGACTTCCTTCTCCTGCTTGATCTTGTGCAGCGTCTCGAGCGTCTTGATCGAGAGACACTTGGTCATCTCGGTGTCGGGGAAGAAGGCCGCGCAGCCATCGGTCGACATGCATGGCAGAACATGTTTGCGCATCCCGATCTGGCTCTCGGCGTTGAGGCGGGCGCAGTCGAAGCAGAAGGCGCAGCCTTCGGTGCAGGTGACTGCGAGAGCGCGAGAAGTCGGCGCAGGAGCAAACGCGGCAGGGAGGCAAGGAGACGCACCGATTTGCGAGAAAGCCGTGTCGGCGAAGCAGCATCCACACTCGAAGAAGGCGCCGGATGCAATCTCCTCCTCGAGCTTGAGCTGCCGCAGCTTGACCCTCTCCTGCACGTCTCGGTACTTGTGCAGCTCCTCCTTGACCCACTTGATCTCCTTCTCGAGCTCGACTTGCGGATCCGCTTTGTTCTTGCCCTTGTCGGCGCGAGGGGCGACCATTAGTTTCCATCCGCGCTCGTCAGCGGATTGGCGAAGGGCTTTGGTCGCGGCGAGGTAAGTCGGGGCGTAGAAGGATGATGCGGCGAGGAACATGCGTTTCATGTTGTGTTGTTGAACGCGCGGGAAGTCGATGTAGAGCTGGGCGAGGCTGCACGCGTTCGAAGCATTAGTGTTGTGTCGGAAAATGATTATCGAAGGATGTGGTGACGCACGCTGCGTCCTCGTAGCTCTTCCCGAGGCGTTTCCTCTCCGCGAAATCCATCCATAGCTTGCCTCGCTTGTCCACCTCCTCGTCCTCCTGCTGCTGTCTCCGTTCAGCATCATCTACGAGCCCTCCCGCGACCGCAACCTCTTTCGCCTTGCCCTTCCCCTTCCTGTCAAGGCGCTTCTCCTCCTGCGGCGCCTTCGGGTAGCCTCCATCCATCGTAAACAGGTCCTCGAGCACTGCTTCGACGTTCGCTGGGCCGAAAGCGGTATGAATGAGGAAGAGCCGTTTAACATGGGCGAGGTCGACGTCCGGCAAGATCGAGAGGATGGTCGTGCAGGCTTCGTCAAAGTCGTCCTTGGGCGCAGGCCAACGCGGCGCTGGTCCTGCTACGGGTTCCCCCGCATGGGCTTGAGCGTCCGTCTTCCGTCTCTTCGCCGGCGGAGCGCCTTCTGCCAGCTGGAGCAGATGCTCGTCGAGGAACTCTGTGCCCCAGTCCTCCGAATCGCTCGACAGCTCGATAGTGCGCCGCTTCTTCAGTCCGTGAGCGAGCCCGCCGGACGGCCCAGCGACCGCGTTGGCAAGCTCGTGCGGTTGCTGGGCACGCATGCCGACCTGTGGCTGAGCCATCGACAGCGTAAACGGACGCCCAGCGAGGTGCGGAGCTCGGGAGAGTGAGGGGAGGAAGCGAGAGAAGTTCGGGATGGGATCGACTTCTCGCCAAACTCGAGTGAAGCGATAGTTGCGAGTTGCGATGCGCTGAGAAGACTCTAGGAGATACAACAGAGGGAGGAAGGACAACCCAATCACACCCGTACCTTCCTTCTATCGCGACCACTGTGTGCTCCGCCGTTGCCTAGACCAACCTGGCGCTTTTTCAGCGTAGAGCTCGCACCTAGGCGTCCTCATCGGGCGTCTCCCGGCGCATGTACGAGTCGATAGCGGCCGAAAACGCAGCAAAACCCACTCCTCCGAGCACCATTGCCCGAGGACCGCTGTTCCGCGCGAGGACGGCGCCGGATATTAGGCCGGCATAGATCGAATTGTAGATGTCGTTCTTAGCGCGGAACTACGAAGTGACGAGAGAAGTCAGCGATTCTGGCGAGTGAAAAGGGAGAGAGAGTGTGCTCAAAAAAGTGGGACTCACGCCTTCAACGACGCACTCCGTCCCAGCGTATAGCGCACCGACCATACCGAATCCCTTGCCTTGCCGCCACATGCTCTTGCCCATGTCGCCAAAAATGACCTTCGCCTTTTGCCGGGTGTTCATGCCAGCGTACTGTTCTCGCTGCAGCGGGTCCTCGATCGTGAAGGACGAGCCCATCAGGGAGAAGAATGCACCGATGCCGAATCCTGCGAGGGAAAAGCAGGGAAGGTTAGTCTGGCTCAAGTTGAGGAGCAGATAGTCGAGTCGAGGAGGAGTGGGTCTGCCTCAACCGCCCAGCGAGCCCTGAGAAAAGCATGAGACTCACCCATCGCACCACTGATGGCTGCCTTGGCAACCGGACTCTCCATGCCCTCCTGGACGAGCCTGATCTGCTTCATCTGGCTTATGATATTGCGCCGCTCGTCGTCCGTCTTTGTCCGCACTTCGCCCGTCTCGGGGTCCGGCATTGGAGGTTCGTAACCTGGTACGACGAAGGGCGTGAGGTACTGCGTCGCCATGGTGAAGTCGTGTGAGGAGGGACGGCGGTGCCGAAGAAAGTCGAGGGGTGGAGGGCGGTGGCGAAGAGTATGGCAGAGCGGTACAAGTATGGCTTTTGGGTATCCGGGAGCTCAGTCTGAGCTTGTACAAGCTGGCTCAGCGGTGAGCGGGTGAGGCGGTCGAAGTCGAGCTGTTCCAGCTCGTCTCCATGCGAGCGACTTCGACGGCGGCGGCGACGAGCTGAGCTGGTTTAGTAGCGCTACGAGACAGGCGAACACCTCTCCGGTCAGCGGCATAGATGGTCAAAAATGAGCCCCAGATCTATTGCCTCCTCCTCAGCTCGAACGAGCGAAAGGGAACGAAAGAGAGACGAGGACGGGCGGCGGGTGTGGGTCGAAGGGAAATAGCTGGTGGAGAAGGCACGACTGTAATGTATGGAGAGAGTAAAACGAACGAGGGGAAGGGAGGGCATGTGCAAAGTATGGACGCGAAACAAGCGAAGAGATATAATATGTACATCGAAGAGAGTGATCCCGGAACGAGCGAAGGCGAGAGAGAGGTGCCGAAGCGAATGTGAGGGTGAGGCCAGAAGGAGAGTACAGGGATATCCGACGGCGACGAGGGGGAGAGGGTGGCGCTGTGCGGGGGCGTACGACAGGTGGAGACGGCGAACGCGACTACGGCGGGGACGGCGAGAGAAGCATCGGGTATCGACGGGTATTAGCGAGGTGGGAGACAGAGACTTCTAGACGAGGCGCGGCGAGGTAGGCGCGGATCAGGCGCGGATCTGCTGGGCGAGCGAGGATGAGGGGGGCGGCGGAGGTGGATCGGTGTGGTGGACGTTGAGGTTGGCGTCGATCGGTCGCAGCGCGTTCACCAGTTGCGGGTCAATGATCGAGGCTGGACGAGGGCGACGAAAGACTCGTTAGCTCGACGCTTGTCAGCGGAACTTCGCTCGCACGCACCGTTGATGACGGCCGGACTCTCCGGGTTCATCCCCCTGATCCCCCTCGCAATCCGCTTCCCATCCTCGACCCTCGTCACCCTCCCCTGCTCGTCCTCGCCATTCTGCAGCAAATGCGAGTCAATCTCGCCCTGGACGATGACGCCCTGCAGCCACTCGTGGTCGAGCATGTCGCGTGCCGATGCGCGCTTGTCCGGGTTGAGGTTGAGCATGGGCTGGAGGAAGGATTCGAGGAGCTTGGCTTCCGTCTCTGGGATGAGGTACTTGTCCTGGAGGACCGAGTGGAGAGGCCAGAACTTGAGCTTATGGATGTGCTTCAGCTCGCCTGTGCGAGCCGAACGTATTGTCAGCTTGATCGACGAGCCGAGAGAAGACTGCATCGCACCTTTGCGGGTGAAGATGTCGGCGCTGAACTTGCCCGCGAGCGCGATACTCCGCGGGAAAGGTCCGAGCAGCTCGATGATTTGCGCAATGTGGTCGTCGTCCTTGTTGTACCGCGTGCCGGGATGCGGGTCGAACAGGTAGTCGCCCGTCAGCAGCTCGAAGAACTGCGCACCGCCAGCTCGTCAGCTCCTTCCGGCCAAAGAGGGCGTTTGCGCCACGCACCATCGCCGACGCAGACCAAATGTCGACCGCCGTTCCCCACTTTGCGCCCAGGATCGCCTCAGGCGAGCGATACTGCCTGGTTTGGATGTCGTTCGTAAAATGCAAGTCCGTCCAGCTCGCGTTGCCCAGATCCGCAATCTTGACCGTGATGCGTTCGAGGCTAGAAGGGTCGTATGGGGCGGGAGGTGGGAGGGTGTTCGGATCGCCGGCGACAATGGCGGGGTGGAGAGGGTTGTGCGGCATAGGTCGAGGTGGGGAGGTCGAGGTCGGACCGGAGCCTTCGGGAGGCGGCGAGCGCATCGTCACGTCCGAGTCGTTGTTGTTGTTCGCAGAAGAAGGGGTGATGGTGACGTGAGAGGCGGAAGGGTCGGAGGAAGGTTGGGGGAAGTAGGTCGAGGCCGCGGCGGGCTGGCCCTGCGAGTGCGAAGCCGCCGCCGCCGCTTGTTGAGAGAGGAGCGACGGGCCCTTGTTCGGTGCGGCAGGGGGCGCCTGCTTTGCCCCAATGTCGGCCAACTGCACGCCCGCCATCTGCTCGCCTACATCGTCCGCCGTCGTCGCCGTCATCTCGCCCTGCTTCTTGATACTCCCGACATATGACCCGCCCGAATCCGAGATTTTGCTCATCTGGAATGCGAGCTTCTCGATGACTGGGCTTGTGCCGTAGCTGCTGCTGGGCGAAGGAAGCGGTTGCGAGCCGGTGATGAAGACGGTGTCTGCTCGGGGCGTCTGCGCCCCCCCTCGCGGCTGAGACGGCGGTACACCGATCATCTTTGTCGGTACGGCGGCGGGAGAGGTCTCGAGTTCGGCGCGGACGACAGCCTCGACATCGTCAATGCAGATAAGGACATTCTCGGGCTTGAGGTCGGTGTGGATGATCCCGCACTCGCGGTGGATGTAGTCGAGGCCGAGGAGGACCTGCTTGGCGATCTGCTTGCAGATGTGGTCGGGCACGCCACGATGGTGATACCGCTTGATCAACCCGAGCAAATTTTCCCCTAGCACCTCGAAGACCATGCACACGTGCGTGCCGTTCGGTCCGCGGTGCGTAAAGTGGTCGAGGAGCGAGACGACATGTCGTCGGCCGGGGTGCGCCGGGTTCGACTCGACCACCCGCTGAAGAAGCTTAATCTCGTCGAGGGCGGTCTCGGTGTAGTGCGTCGCCGACTTGACCACCTTGAGCGCGACATGCTTGTTAACGCTGTGTGCAAGAGACAAGGTCAGTCTGAGCAGCGCGCGAGCTATTCTGTCGATCCCCTTTTAGCGGTCGGGCTGCGCGACACCACCTCGCCCATGTCGGAGGCATGGCGGCGGCCGCTTGGAGAACACGCCTGCGCCGCCCGACTACGCCTCAGAGAAAATAAACCGCAACGTACGTCGTGTCCCGTGCAAGCCTGAATGAAAGATCAGCGTTGGCCGAGTGGGGAGGACGGACAGGGTCAGCATGACCCGCAAAGAGCAAAGGCAACGGGGCAGGGCAGCACGCACCAGACGGTCGAGAAGTGGCCCCAACCAAGCTTGCGCACCACAACGTAGCGGTCGTTTGGCCCGTAGACGTCTCCAATGCGGACGGGGTGGTAGCCTCCCGCCTCGTAGTCGCTCAGCTTCTCCTCCTCGTCGGTGAAGACGCTCTCGAATGAGACGCTGGTCGCCGAGCTCGCCTGAGCACCGATGGGGATTTGGCCACCGCCGCCCTGGGATGCTGCGTGCCCGCCGGTGTGCGGGTGCTGATCCGAGGGATGAGAGTGAGGTTGGGAGTGGATGGGGACGGGCGCGGGGCCTTGTGAGCTGTTGTCACGAGCAACGATAAGGGTTAGCTACGTCCTCGCACGCTGCACCCACGCTCCCTCGGGGTGGTCGCGCCGTCAGAAGCGGGTCGGCGGGACTGGGTGGACGAGGCGACGTCGTGCGGCCGCGCTAGTTGGACTGGTAAGCTGACCTGTGGTTCAAGTGAGTGGCTGTAGCCGGGTACGCCATCGTCAGGCAGCGCGTGCCCCCCGTGCGAGCGAGCCGTGAGCGAGTTGCGAGAGAGCGAGATGCGAGCGAGTGGAGCAACGTCGGACAGCAACAGTTACGGCAAGGACTGCTGGAAATGGCCGGGGTGGTCTAGCAGGACAGTACTGGACTCACTGGGACTCGCTAGGACTCGCCCGGCTGCTCGCGCCCTCCTCTTCGCCCTCCTCGCTCACCTCCTATCTCGCATGGCCGTCACACGCGATACCCCCTGCCTGAGCGGACGAGGCCAGGGCGCGAGGGCTCGGGTGCCTCAGGTGAGGTAGCTCCATCGTCCGCCAACCGCACCGCTGCCTGCGACAACCAACGCTCTTATCGCCGGCAACCTCAACGCCTTCTGCTTCCTTCGCGGGGACGGCTTTAAAGGGCAGCTGCTGTGGAGGGCGCTTTCTTTTGGTACCAATCATCTGCGTCGGGCAGCGGGCAGCGTCCTCGAGGATGCTGGAAATCTTCGGATCTGGCTCGTCTTCTCCCGTACACTGTCTATAATCTACGCGGTCGGTGCTGAGACTCATCCGTGACATCCTGCTCATTGCGCCGTCCAGCCTTCCTTGCCGGCACGCCTGCCTCGACCAGGAGAGAGCTGAGGAGACCTACCCAGTCCGCTTGGGAAAGTCAAGGCAAAGGAGCAAGTTTGCTTGCTTCCTACTTGCGTCGGCTGGGCGGTGTGGATCGCCAACGTCGCCCAAACACGGTACACTCGAAGAGGATGAAGACAAGGAGGAGGCACCTCCTGGTCCGTGGACATTCCGAACACTCCCTCCCTCGCTCTCCCTCTGCCTCCTGCTTACCTGCATTCCCCGAACTCGACATGACGCTACTCGCATGCTTACTCCTGGCAGTGTCTTCCGCTGCAGCGCCGACCCCGCCTGACCTCCTCGCGCGATGGGATCACTCAGCTCTGGGTTCGCAAGCTCCGGCCGATGCTGAACATGCCTCTGCCGGACGGTATGCGACGTTGATAGCCATTCACGGTGGGCTCGTCTCCCACGCAGAGTTGCAGAACCAGGCTGACCGCCTTTCGCGCGCAGGGATGCTCGGCGTCCTTGCTTTCCAGATCGTCGCGCCTGCTGCTGCGATGGTGGCTGCCGTGGGAAAGGGCTGGAGTGATGGAGTGTGGTTCAGGCTCCATTGGAAGACACAGAACTTTGTCACTGTGCCGGCTGTCGTGCGTTTGAAGTGCTTCCTTCTCGCCTTGAGGAGCAAGCTGATCCGTCTTATGAGCAGACCCTGGCTGTCGTGATGGCTGCTTTAGCGTCCTCCTTCGACGACCGCGCCAGAGTTCACGATAAGCACCGCGTGAGCGCGAAGCAGTTTTCGCCTGCCCTCCTTTGCCCTCCGACTGACCTTTCTAGCCGCAGATCACCGGCTTCGTCCTCTTTGGTGTTCTCTTCGTCCAACTCGCACTAGGCTACTACGCCCACTCGCGCCATCAAGCTGTCACCTCCTTCGCCGCCTCCTCCGGTCTGCCCCCTCCGTCGCCGAAACGCAGAGTCGCGAACTGGCTGCACATGGGCGTCGGAATTGGGACGTTGACGGTTGGGGGGTTGCAAGTTACATGGGGATTCGCGGAGTATAGGGAGTTCGTCGGAAAGAGCGTACCGGAGTGGTTGAGGGTCGTTCACTGGGTGTAAGTCCCGCTTCCCTCCGTTCCTCCGATTCTGTTGCTCACAGCACCGACAACCGCAGTCTCGCCGGCATACCACCAATGATTATCACCCCCTACATTCTCGTCCGTGGTATCAAGCGCCTTCGTTCTGGCCACTCCTTCACCGAATCGTTCTTCTCCACCCCTCCTCCTTCACAGCCGTACCCACCACCTCGCAAACTCTTCCTTGGTACATCGACATACATCGACGAGGCCTACGCTGCCGGCAGCGAGACAGTCTTCGACGCGGACGCGGATGTCGAGAAAAATGGAATTGGGCACGAGTATGCGCACGGAAGAGGAGTGGATGGAAGGGTGCAGGTCGAGTCGAGTTGGCCCGGTGCTGCGACGCGCGAGGAGTACGAGTATGAGGTGCAGTCGTCGGTCGGACACGGGAGCGTCATCGGATCGACGGTTGGAGCGGAGTTGACCTACGATGATTACCGCGACAGGCGCGAAGAGGAGGACTCGTTGATCCAGCGTGTAGCGCCAATCGCTCGTCTTCCCTCGCCTGGTGCGGACGATGACCCAAGGCCGACGTATCCGCCCTCAGCAGCCTACGACCCTCCTCCCCCTCCCCCGCCGCCAACTCTCCCTCCTCTTCCGCCGGTGTCGTCCAACTTGTCTCCTCCGCCTCTTCTTCCGTCTAGCGTCTCTCCTGCCGGTGGAGCCATCCTCGCCTTCTCCCCTCGTCTCTCGTTCATGCCCTTCGCCGGGCCCGAAGCCGTCAACCCGCCAACTGTCACGCTCGCGACCTCGCCCAGTCCTGCGTTATCGTCCACAGAGGCAGTCTTGCGCGATCAGCTTGACGGAGAAGGTCATAGTGCGAAGTCGCCGACTTTGGTCCAAGCGGCTGAAGCGGCGTCGGCTGCGCCGCAACTGACAAGCGACGGCGTCATCTTTACCGTCGAGCGTCGCCCGAGCCAGGTCGCGAAGATCGAAGGGGAAGCGTCAGGGCCAGATCTCAAGCCAGAATTGGAGACGCAGGAGGAAGCGGTCGTCGAGGAGGACGAGGATGACGATGTACTATTGGCGGACAACAGCGAGTCGACGAAGTTGATGGACGAGTTGGAGCGCGAGCTGGGGAAGGAGAAGGAGGAGAAGCTAGCCGAGGCGGGCGCGGACAAGGACGACGAGCTGATGCTGGAGCGCGAGCAGAGCGGCAAGTGGTTCGGCAGCGGGCGAACGACGACGTAGCGAGTCCTCTAATCTCGGTGATTCTTGTGCAAAGTGCGAGTTGCGAAGACGAGACGAGATCAGCGGTGCAGCCGTCCCTTGCTCCCGCGCGCAAACTGCTTGACCTGGTACAACAAGACCTTGCCCCGTTGGTTGCCGACCGCGAGCCATTCGCTGCCCTTGGAGAAGTCGACGCAGGTCACGTGGTGGAGCGGCGTTTGCTGGGTGGGCCAGTTCTGGTACACTGAGCAGGTCGGGAGGTGGACCTGCGGGTGCGTCAAAGGTGAGTGTGGGCGAGCCAGAACCGGCACAGAGAGACTGACGAGTTTGAGCTGGTCCTTGTTCGTCTTGCTCGCGAGCGCGACAAGCTGCGCATCGTGGTTGAAGCGCATCGTTGAGACGGTCGTGACGAGATTCTCGACCGCCTTCTTCGCCTTGCGCTCGCCGCCCTGTGTGTACGTGCCGCGAGAGGAGGCGTCGTACAGGTTGACAATGCCGGTCGTCGAGCTGCGTGCGGGTCACGGCGTCAGCTCGCCGCCCAAGGAGCGTTTAGTTGGGTCATAACACACCCGACAGCAGTCCACGCGCCGTCCTTGCTGGCCTCGAGCGCGACCGAGCCAAAGCCGCCCTCGTCCCGCCACTGGTCGACACACTTCCGCGTCCCGATATCCCAGACATACACCTCGCTGTCCTCGCCGAGCGTAAGCAGCTCCCTCCCCTCGCGCTGCCACGCGATGCCTTTGACGGCGACGTTCATTTTGACCTCGCCAATGACCTGTCCGCCACGGCTCACACCGCTACTGCTCCAGTCGACGAGGTGGACGTAGCCTCGTCGTCCGCCGACTGCGAGGACATCTCCTGCGCCAGGCGAGAACCGGAAGCGCTCCATACCGCCCGAACCGCCACTTGACGCCTTGTCCGAGCCGCCGAGACCGGCGTTAAGCAAGCCGCGTGGCGAGCGCAGGGTCTGGCCCGTCTGAAGGTCATACGAGAGGAAGAAAGGCCGAGAGCCGGTGAGGAGGATAGACGAGCCGGAAGGATGGAAGGCAGCGTTCGAAATGGGGAGTTCGGGGAGGTGGAGGGTCTGGAGGAGGGGGTTGTCGGTGCCGTCGATTTGGAAAAGTCGCAGGCGGCGATCGGAAGTGGCGGAGAAGAGGACCTGAGCGCGAGGGTGAAAGCCAACCTCGACAATGGCGCCCTGGGGAAGACCTCAACGTCAGCGGAAGTTTGAGAGGGAAGGGTGTGCCGGGACGTACCGACTTCTGCTCGTGCTGGTTGGCATCCCGTACTCGCTCAATGTCAATCTCTCCCGGCTCGAGCCGCCCACCCTTGACCTTCTTCCCTCCCTTGCCGCCGACCGTCGCCTTCCTGAAGAGGTCGTCCGCCTCATCCTTCTCGTCCGCACTCTCTCCCTCCTCCTCCGACGCGTCCGAGACGTCCGAGTCGAGCAAGAGAGCCGCATTGCCGCCATGTTGCGCTTGCGCAGCCCGCCGGCGAAGCACTTTCCTTCGCGCCTCGACAGCCCACTGAGGCGGAGGATGCAGCTTCTCGAATCTGTGCGACAGCACCGTCAGCGGAAAAGAACAGAACAGCTGAGAGAGCACATGCACGCACTGTCGCCGAAGTCTGCTCTCGTACTCAAGCCCGCTCAAGACATCCTCCGCCGCCGCATCCCGCAGCTTTCGCAACCGCTTCTCCCCCTGCAAGCTGATCTGCAGCTCCTCGTCCGCCGGGTCGAACCACGCCGCTTGTCGCAAGTTACGTGTCCGGAGAGCAGGTTTGGGCGCCGAGAGCTGACGGTCCTCCTCCTCCTCCTCGCTCGTGCCTTCATCTTCCGAGTCAAACTTGGCGAAGGGTTCGGAGGGAGATGAGGCCAGGGGAACTTGTGCAGGCTCGGTGGCGGAAGTCGAAGCAGTGGGCGGGACATCGACGAAGAAGAGCTGTAGAGAAGGACGATGGTCAGCGGTACTTTCTCCGCCAGAAAGGCGCTGGACGCACGTTCTCGTCCCTCAGTCTCTCGAGCCCGGTATCCTCGTCGTCCTCGTCCTCGTAGTCCACCTCGTCGTCAGTGTCCCCGCCCCTCCTGGTGTCCTGCACGTCCTCCTCGGCGACAGAATACAAATCCGCCTCGTGCTGCCCGCTGCGCTTGCCAAAGACCGCCTCCTCCAGCTCGAGTTCCGTCTCGTCCTTCTCGTGCGCCTTGGCATGCCGCGCGAGGAGCGAGGTTGACCCGAGTGCCTGTGGTTCGGGAGCGTCGTCGTCGCGCTGTTTGCCCTTGCGCGTTCGGGGCTTCTTGGCTTTGCGCGGCTTCGGATCTGTCGTGTTCGATGCACGCTTGGCAGGTGCCATCGTCGCAGCAGGTGCGGTGTGAGACGGCGAAGCGGTGAGTGAACTCGTCCAAGCTGCGCGAGGCGGTGCGCAACGAAGGTCGACTTTCGAGAAGCGCTTCGTACAGCTTGCTGGGGGTCTCAAGGCTTCAAGAGTCGGGCACTAGTATGGCAGAGGAGCGGGAAACTCGAAACATATGACGTGACCAGGCGCCTCAAGCCGATGCAGGCCTGCGAGGCGGATGAGGCGAAGGGAGAGAGACGGGAAAGTCCCACGGGCACGGGACGACGGCCTGTGACGTGCGAAGATCAGCACTGCATCAATGAAGAGCGGGAGTGGAGTAGCTCACGACTGGAAGGAGCCAAGTTGCGGCGAGGACGACTCCGTGACCTGCGAGGGATGGAAAGTCGGCGATCCAGCGCAATCTGGCTTTTCGCGTCAGCGATGATCCGTCATGTACCTCTATCCTGCGCCTTGACTGCCGACCACTCCATGTCAGCATAGGACGAGATGTAGCGGACGTAAGGGGCGATCTCAGGTGCACCTGCGAGTCCTCGATTCCTCCCATCAGTGCCGTCCCTTCGAGACAGACAAGCCGTTATGGTCGAGAGCGGTCGACGCACCGTCAGCGATGACGAAAGCCTGGAGGAAGGTAAAGAAGGTCTGCTGGATGGAGGCAACGGACGAGAGCGTCTTGATCATCAGGGGCGGGATGGCCAGCTCGAAGCCCCACCAGTCTACCAACGCATCCAGTATCAGCTCTGCCCATCAGACGAATGCGAAAGGAACTGCGCACAGACGAACACGCTGATCCGGTCAACTGGCGGGACGAACACGCCTCGATGGGCTCCGCTCTGGCCGATCAACGTGCCAGTCACGTCGGCAAGCAGCTCGAAAGCGCCGCTCTGTGCCCCGGCGAAGCCTGCGAGAGCGCCTGGCGAGACCGGTGGGCGCGATGCGGCGGAAATGGCGGCACTCGAGTCGAGCGTAGGGAGGGCGTAGCCGCGCGCGGTTGGGACGGCGGGAGTAGCAGGCGAGGGAGAATCGGCGGAGGGTTCTTGTGGTAGGGAAACTGGAACGGCGGTAGGAACGTCCATCCGCTTCAGGTCAGCCACGATCCTCTTCGCCTTGTACTGGTTGGCGGAAGCTTGTCAGCGCTTAGGACTTTACGGCACAGGGTGGAGCCATCGCACTGCGTCGATGAGATCCGCCTTGAGCTTCTTGAGTGTCTTTGGCTTGACAATCGGCACAGGCCGAGGCGAATCCCCTGCTCTCGCTCGACGTCCTAGTGCATGTTCCGGGGTGGCCTGGGCGTCGGCAGTCGCCGCTCGAGTGATCAATACAGGCGTGTATCCGTTGTCGCGACTCAAATGCGCCGGGACGAGCGAGGGAAGCGAGAACTTCTTCGTCGGCGGTCGGAGAGGCGGGACTAAGCCGGTGATGAGGGCGTACAGGATCCTCGCTTGGTGTCCTACCGCTCCCTTGCCCTCCGTGTGACCTGGGTGCGGCAATCTGCGGAACTTGTCGAGAGAGAAGCGGTTTCGAGGGGAAGTCGAGTCGGTAGAAGGGCGAAGAGGCGAGTCGTGCACCTGTTCTGGTGGACCAGCTGCGTCCGCCGAATCGAATGCGGTCACAGAAGACGGCCTGGCTGTTCCTGCGCCGCCCTGAACTTGAGCCTGAGCCTGAGCGGGAGCAGCGAGAGCAGGACCATTCATCGCGCACACACCAGCTGGGAGCGTGCAGGCCAGCTCGACCACAAGAGCAAGAAGGGAACTGTCAGTCAGCGAGCGGATTCATCCCGCAGCGGTGGAGTGACGCGAGAGGCGTATGCGGGACAGGAACAGGCGCAAGTCTCGTTCCGCCATCTGACCATGACCTCCCTTACAGTGTCGAAAGTGCGCCTGCTGCACTCTGCTGCTTGCCAGAATGCTCGCCTTGTCAACTCTTCTCTGTCCATCAGCCCCGGTCTCCCCATGACCACCCCTCCACTTCCTCCGAGACCGGTCCCCTCGACACCGTCGTACACTGGTGTACCGCGTCCGCCTGGCTTGTCAGGGTCGAGCAAGAACGAGAAGAATGCTGCACGATCACCGGCGCAGGCTACGACGCCGGAGGTCGCGCACAAGACCGGCCGCGCGACCCGGAGCGAGGACGGAAGAAAGGGACAGGCAACGGCTGTTGTGGCGCATTCGGCGGGGCGCACAAGTCAGCAAGGGTCCGACGAGCTCGCTTCGGCCGTCGCCCTCGATCTCTTTTTCCTCAGGACGCTCTCGCAGCTCGAGGAGCGAGCCGAGGTGGGGCGTGTTCAGGAAGGCGCGATGCGCCAGGAGTGGGCGACGCTGCAGATACTGTTACAGCAGCAGCGGGAACGAGAAGGCGACGTCGTCGAGGGGATCGCTCTCGAGTACGAACCGACTCCTTCCCCTTCACGACGAATAAGGCTGGACGGCAGAGCTGGGCCTGGAGAGGCTGCGATTGCAGGACAGGAGGAACAAGATGGAATAGTGGTTGTGGCGCATGTGATGGGCGGGCGGGATACGCGGGTAAACATCTGTTCGGGATTCGCGATTGGCAGGACGAAGGGCGGCGAAGGGCAGATGATCTTGACTTGCGCGCACACACTGGCATCGGTCAGTCCCTCTCGAGCTTTACGCGGCACAGGACGCGGCTGATTCGCCGTCTTGGGCAGATGGCCAAATTCGTCCCACCAGCGGGCGACAAACCCTCCGCCACCTTCGTTCTCGCCTCGTCCGGCCACGTCTTCACCGTATCCTCGCTCATCTCGTCCCTCAGCGAGTCCGACCTTCTCCTCCTCCGCCTATGTCCCGCGCCAATCAACCCTTCCGCCCTTCCAGTCTGGCCTCTCCGCCCACTACCAATCAACCCTTATCCATCCCCTCCCTCGACATCCATTTCCGTCCACCACTACCTCAATCCCCTCTCTCGCCTCCGCCGCAAACTGCAAAAGCTGCCCGAGCGAGAATGGCTCGAGGGAGAAGTGCGCGAGTACCGCGATCCGATTGGACGGACGGCCGAAGTTGGGACGTATGATACGCTGCAGTCGATGATGATCAGCTGTACGCCGACGCCGGGGAGCAGCGGTGGACCTGTGGTAGATCGCGAGACGGGCAGCGTTGTCGGGGTGACCAGGGGTGCGTACAGCTTCTCCCCTCGACAACAAACGACTCACTGACACTCTCCCCGTACTGATTAGGTTCAACACACAAGTACGGCGACCGCCAGTCGTTCGGACTCGCCACTCCTGCCGAGCGAATCTACGACATGTTCCCCCTACCCGGGTTCAAGACGGCTGCGCAACGACAGGCCGAGGCTGAGGAGCGGCGGCAGGGCGACGAGGAGGCAGGGGAGGCTGGACAGCGGAGCCAGTGAGTCGGGTCAGGCTTGCGCTGCTTTCCCATTTTTTTTCCATTTCTGTCTTGGTATCGCCTCCAACCCGCTTCCCCTCGTATGGTGTGACTGCCTCCGCACTTCTATACCTCTCTAGAACATGTAGCAGGCACTGTAACCTTTCGGAGCGGGCGTTGACGATACGACCCCGACTCCCTCGCGCTCTTCCCCCAAGCTTGGCGCGCCGTACTGCGCGGGTCATGACAAGCTCGAACAGACGCAGTTCGGCAGGCCCTGTTGAGCGAGAAAGTGCATGACGCCCTTCCCCACCTCTCCCTCGTGGTGACCCGTCGTTGCTCTCTCCCACACACTGCTTGTGTTTGACGAGTCTCGAGACACCCGTAACGTCACTCACAATGCCATCGACCAGCCACTGGTGCGTTGGCTGTCCTCCGCATGGCACTCTCACCGCTCCGCGTCCTCATCGCCGAGGGTCCAAGGACCCTCGCAGCACCGCACGCTGACAGCCTCACCTGGCCCGCAGGAACGACCATCTCCCACTCAAGGTCGGCTCCGAGTCCCTGCTGACCCGTTCCCGCCCGCTCTTTGCGCTCCCTCGCCCCTCCCGAGCACCTGTCATGTGGGCCGCCTCATCGCACCCAAGTTGGCTGACCCGTCGCGCACGCAGATCGTCAATGTCTTGACCTTTGCCTTCCTCTTCTCCTCCAACATCTACTCGTGCGTGTCGTGGCGATCCTCGCGAGCGAGCTGGAGATCCCGTTGACCCTCTCGCTTCTTCTCGCCCCTCGCAGCGCCTTTACGCCGCATAGCTACGGCAGGGACACCTACTTCACCCCTGCCGACTATGTCTTCTACACCTGGACTCTCATGTGCGTCGGGTGCGGACAGCCTGGAGATGCCTCCTTCCGCTGACCCTCTTTCCTCCCTCCCTCCCTCTGCAGCGATGTCCTCTTGCTCGGCTTCGTCATTTACCAGTTCTTCGACGACTCCACCGACATCGTCCATGGCATCGGCTGGCGCTTCCCGCTTATCGGTGTCCTGAACGCGATCTTCGTTCATGTTTTCGTCACGCGCCACTACATCGTCGCCCTCATCTTTGCCATCCTCGTCGCCTCGACCGTGAGTACGGCGTACTACACGCTTTCGGCTCACTACCCTTCGAGGAGCATTGGCGACACCGTCTTTGTCCACCTTCGTAAGTTCCGCTGCCTTTCTTCAAGCAGGTGGGCTCGGACTCACCCCTCAGCGATCCGCAGCATTCTCGCTCTGGCACGCCTGGTCAATCGTCCTCGTCCTCATTAGCGCATTTGCCCTCTTCACCCAGTGAGTCGCGGCCAGACCTGTTGTCAGACAGTCGTCCGAGCCCGAGATTGACGTCGTTCTTGTTCCACGCTTGGCAGCGGCAACCACCACACGCACCCGTCTGTCCTCAGCCGCATCCTTGTCGTCGCGGCCGAGGCGTTCCTCGCTCTTACCGCAATCGGCTACGCCTTCCGTTCGCGTGAGGGCGATGTTGCCGGAGCTGCCGTCCTCGCCTTCACGCTCTACGGCATCTTCGATGCTCAGAGGGACGACGTCATCCGCTACTGCGCCCTCGCCGGCTTCATCGTCTCGCTTCTCTCCATCGTCAAGGCGAGAACCGTTTCCTTCGCACCCGGGATAACCAGTACTGACGAGTCGCCCTTAATCGTATACAGTCGCTCTACTTCACCTTTGCCGGTGACCGTGCCGTCTCGCTCGGCACGGACGACGAGCGCCGCCCGCTTGTCGCGTAAGGAGCCTTTCTTACCTACCTCCCTCTAGCCTCCTTCACCCACCACTCTCGCCCCCGCTCCTTACTCTCCCCTCACATCGGAACCGCATCCGTGCCTTACGTAGCGTCTTTCCCCTCTCACTTGGTCTTCCCCCCCGTTCTGTTCTTCCCCTTCTGCTTGTAGCCACCTCGCCTGGCCTCGTTTCTGACGACTCTCCCGGAATCTTCTGCAACACAAGTCGCGTCGTAAGCCCTCGGACGTCGCTTTAAAAAGGCCCTCGTGATGCGTGATAGCTCCGGCTCCTCCGCCAGGCTCTTCTCTCGCGCTTTCTCTCTCGGGCTCCCTCCGCTGCCGGAGCCCGAAACGCTGAGACTGCGCAGGCGGACGGATCTCAGGACATGCTGGTGGCTCGCCGTACACTCCCTCCTTCCTGTCTCGCCGACTAGCTCATCATCAGTTGTTTCGCCTTTAGGCTGCTTCTGGCGGCTCGCGGATGGCTGTGCATGCGCTATACGTGCACCCCGGCGGCCAGCTAATCTAGCCGTTCTCCCGCGACCGCGAACGACAAAGGCTGAGCGGTATATCCGCTTCGCGCAGTGTGGGAACTAAGGGGTCGCGATGAGGGCTCTCCTCTCGCTCGTCCTCTCGCTCGAAGCGGGCTGAGGACAGACTTCTGTTGAGCCAAGAAGGAGGCTGTACGGGCGCAATTGACGACGCGTTCCTCCTTCTCGCTCTCTCTTCCTCCCGTCTGCTCCTCGCTCGCTCGTCTCCTCCGTTCTCCCATCTGCTCCCGCAACCCGAACCACAGTCGACCATGTTTGACAAGAAGAGCGACCACAACCTCGAGTCGACCACTTCACGCTCCTCCACCGTCCAGACGGCTCTCCCAGTCCTCAAGTCTCCGCATTGCGCGGCCGGTACACAGTTGCGGCGCATGTCCACCATCGATAGCGTCCGTGCCCTCCCTCGCGCTCAGCAGCAGAAGGTGCGCATGATTGGATATTTCCGGGCCCTCTCGTGCGTCTAACCTTAGGGCCTTCCCGCCACGTCTCGAGCACTCAAGCTGACTTGTACGCGTCTCGCAGAATCCACGTCACCGAGAGTCGCGGTGCCCCGAAGCTTGTCGACAAGGCGAGGCGGAAAGCCGCCAAAGACATCGACGACATCGCGACGCTCGACTGGCACATGCTTTCCGCCGACGAGGTCTGCCAGCGCCTCGGCGCGGCGCCTAAGAGCGGGCTCGACAAGGAGATGGCTGTGAAGCGACTTGCGAAGGACGGAAAAAACGTCTTATCGCTGTCCAGGACGAACTGGTTGTCAAAGGTACGTTCACCTTGTCTTGTTCGTGTTCAGCCGTTCCCCAACGACTCGTCGCTTCCTCAGATCTTCTGGTACTTCTTCGGCGGCTTCGGCACGCTCCTCTTCGTCAGCTCGATCCGCTGCTTCGTTGCCTGGAAACCGCTGGGGGAGCCCAATCCGTCGACCGCCAACCTCGCTCTCGCCGTTGTCCTCCTTATCGTCGTCCTCCTCCAGGCCATCTTTAACGCCTGGCAGGACTTTACCACGAGCAGAACCATGGCCTCGATTGCCGGCGTCCTTCCTACCTCGATCTTGTGCCGCCGTGATGGCGAGACGAAAGAGGGGGTCCCGCTCCGTCGCCGGAATGATTTCGCTGCTGACATTGCTGGTCCTGGTCCCGCAGGCTATCCGATTCGGAGCTCGCTATGGGCGATATCGTGATCCTCAAGCTCGGGGCCAAAGTCCCCGCCGACATCCGCCTCATCGAAGTCTCCTCGGACCTCAAGTTCGGCCGCTCGATCTCGACCGGCGAGTCAGTCGCTGTCGGCGCATCAATCGACTCGACGAACGAAAACTTCATGGAGACGAAGAATATTGCCTTGCAGGGAACGCTGTGTACTGAAGGATCCGCCGTAGGCGTCGTCGTCGGACGCGGGAACGATACCATCTTCGGCAGGATTGCCAAGGCGGCGGGTGGCAAGCGTCCAGGGCGATCGACGTTCGAGGTTGAGATCGCCCGCTTCGTCCTGATCAGTGCGTTCGAAGCTCCCGTCTGAAAGGCAGCATCCGCTGACGCGCATACACTCGCAATCGCCGGTCTCGCCTTGTCTGTCATCGCCGTTATCGTCAGTGCATTCGACTGCCAGTCTTCTCGCAGGGCAGCGGGCTCCTCCCCTCCTCCGCAGTCTTCTGGGCCGCCTTCCTTCGTCGCAAACATCCCGAGTTCATCAACGTCCCGACTCTGGTTGTCGGCTGCGTCCCGGTCGCTGTCGCTTTCATCCCGGAGGGTCTTCCGTTCTGCGTTACGATGTCTCTGACGGTCATTGTGCGTCTCAACGCCATCGCCGTTCTCACGGCATACCTCTAACCGCTCACCGCTCACTCTTCCTCGCGCAGGCCCGCCAATGAAGCACAAGGGCGTGCTCTGCAAGTCGCTGACGACGGTCGAGTCGCTCGGCAGCGTCTCGCTCATCTGCTCCGACAGGACCGGTACCTTGACGCAGAACAAGATGTCGGTCGCGAACGTCGTCGTCGGCGACACCGCCTACAACGCTACAGAGGCGCTCAAGGTCTCGCTCAACCCGGCCGACCTGGTTCACACCGCCCTCAACCAGCTCATCTCGATCGCCGCAGTCTGCAATGACGCGACATTCGTCGGCATAGAAGACGAGGCCGTCCCTACGCAGGACAAAAAGGTTGCGGGCGACGCGACCGACACTGGTCTCCTCCGCTTCGCCGCCTCGATCGCCTCGGTTGCAAGCTCCGCAGCACCATCACTGAAGTCGGCAAGCTAGCCTTTAGCTCGTGCAACAAGTTCGCGCTCAAGCTCGTCTCTCGGCGTATCGATTCGCTCGCGGTTCTCACGGGACTTACCGACGAGCTCAATTCTCGCGATCAGCTTCTCCTCACCAAGGGCACGCCCGACATCCTCATGCGTTGCTGCACCTTGGTCCTCCAGCCCGACGGTACGACAGCGCCGTTCACCGAGGACGCGCAAGAAGCACTTTCGGCCGTTCAGAAGCACTTCGCCTCACTCGGCCAGCGAGTACTCCTGTTCGCCAAGCGCTCCGTCTCGAGCAAGATTACATCGGACGTGATCGGCACAGACGAGGAGAAGATGATTGCGCTCATCGAGAACCTCACTGTCGTCGGACTCGTCGCCCTCGCCAACCCGCCGAGGTACGACTCGAGGGAGACGGTCGAGAGGTGCCGCGCTGCCGGCATCCGCTTCTTCACGGGTGCGTGCGATGACTTTCTCGTCCGTGCGCGCAAGTGCCGACTGCCTTGCCGGCGCAGTCACGGACGACTTTGCGCTCACTGCCGCCACCATCGCTCGTCAAGTCGGCATCATCACCTGCCCGCCTCACCTGGTCAAGGGCGCCAACGACCTGGCGCATCATGACAACAGCGCTGCGTCGTCCGCTTCGGCGAGTCGAGACAAGCTCGATAAGTCGACCGCGCCTACGGCTCTCGTCCTTTCAGGCTCGGACTTGCTGAAGCTCTCCGAGACGCAGTGGGCGCAGGTCTTGAAGGCGAGTCCGAGACCTTCGTCATAAGGGGGAAAAGCTGACCAGACCCTCGAATCGCAGTTCGACGAGATCGTCTTCGCTCGCACAAGTCCGCAGCAGAAGCTTCAGATGGTGAAGCGCTTTCAGGACGACGGCTGCACGGTCGGATGTACCGATAACGGGACGAACGACAGTCCTGCCCTCAAGCAAGCGTACGTACTGTCACGTCCAGCTCTAGCTTTCTGTTCCAGTTGACGTTCGTGGATGTCTCCCGCTTTCTCTTCACCCCTCGCCTTCACCGCTGCCGAACTTACTGTCTGCGCGTTGAACCGCAGCGATGTCGGCGTCGCGATTGCGGGCGGGTCCGACGTCGCCATGGAAGCGGCCGATCTGGTCCTCCTCGACGACTACAGCGCAATCGTGACGGGCAATTGAGTCGAGTCGCCTCTGCTTCGAAAACCTCAAGAAGAGTATGTAAGTGACCTCATTCGCCTGTCATGCTGCGCATGTACTGAGTTCTCTCCTTCAGTCTCTACCTCCTGCCCGCTGGCTCGTTTTTCGAGCTCGCGGTGCGATCACGCTGCTTTTTCTCGCGACCAGTCACAATACTTACAGCTCTTATCGCTCGCAGCCCGTCCTCCTGAACGTCTTCCTCGGCTTGCCTCAAGCACTGTCGTCGATTCAGATGATTCTCATCTGCGCCATCACGGACGTCCTTCCGGGCATTGGTCTGTGCTACGAGAAACCAGAGGCAGATCTTCTGCTCCGCCCGCCTCGTCGACCCAAGCAGGATCATCTTGCCGATTCGCGCCTCATCATCCACGCCTACGCTTTCCTGGGATTGCTCGAATCCCTCATCTCGATGGTCGCCTCATTCTACTTCGGCTTCCAGCGTCAAGGCAACCTCTTTCAGCGCGCTGTGGCTCAAGTACGGGAACTATCCGGTTGATGCCAACGTCATCGCCGAGGCGACGAACCGCGCGCAGTCGCTCTACTTCTTCAAGTGCGTCCGCCTCTGTCGCTTGGTCCGACCTTCCTTCGTGCAGGCTGATTGACCTCTTCTTCAGCAGCCTCGTCATCTGCCAGTGGTTCAACCTCCTTTCAACTCGTACTCGCCGCCGCTCCATCTTCCAGCAGGACCCGCTCTTCCACCCGCGCACCCGCAACCTCCGGCTCTTCCCCGCCATGCTCCTCGCCCTCGTGCTCGGCATCTTCTTCTCGTACCCGAAATCCTTCCAGGACATCTTCCTCACTCGCGCAATTCCCGCCCCGTACTTCTTCCTGCCGGCGGCGCACGGCCTTTGCATCCTCGGCATGGACGAGGCGAGGAAGTTGGCTGTCAGGAGGTGGCCGAACGGGCTCGTTGCGAAGACTGCGTGGTAACGTGAGCGGTACTGAGGACGCAGATGCATACGAGGTTTCGCTGCAACGGGTTCTCTCGCTCCGTGCGCCTGCCTGGCTACTTCAGGCGTGTTAGAGAGAGTTCTAAGCCTACTTAGACTATTCAGCAGGGATGAATGCGGCTATTCAGCACATGTCTTTTGGACTTAGCCATTTAACGCTACTGCTTCCTCACTTCACCTCAACTCTGCTCCACTCGCCCAGCTGGGGGCTGCTGCTAGCCATGGACTCCGCAGTACTCTCAAGAGCGCCGTCACCAGTTCCAACGCCTCGCCAGATTCCGTCGTTGCCATCCCTCCTCCCCGCCCCGGCCGCCCCTCCCACGAAGCGTACCAACCTCGTCGAGCTCAAGCTGCGCCTGGCAGAGCTGCTGATGCCTGAACAGGGTGCTGTCTATTGGACCGGACTCGGCGACTTTGTCTGCGGGCGGATCAACAGGCAGGAATGGGACGAGGTGTTGAAGCGGGCGTTCGGCAAGGATAGGGCCAAACGGGCGGAGGCAGGTGCGTCGCGGGCTCACTCAGAGCTTTCGGAAGTGCTCTGTGTGGTGACCGGTTTTGCCTTGCGGCGTGCAGTCAAGCTGCACAACGCCCTCCTCCTCTCCATCCTCTACAATACGACTCGCCCATTCCTCCCTCCTTCTTCCGTCCGACACTCTGGCTTTCACCCACGAGGCGCTAAGAAGCGTGGCTTGATGGCAGGCGAAGGCGGCGAAGGCGGCGAAGTCGAGGAGAAGAGGCGACGGCTACTAAAGGACAAGGTGATGGCTCTCGGCAGGCGAGAACGCGGGGACGTCAAGCTGCTAGGAACGGCGAGTGCAGGACAGTCGTCGGCGGGAGTGCGAGGGAAAGGGTTGGCGACTTTGGAGGAAGAGCGAAAACGGAAGCGTAGAGCGGGCGAGGCTCTCAGCGAAGCAATGGGAGGCGCAAGCCGAGGCGGTGGCGGACAGGTCGAGATGGATGGCGTGCCTAGGGCGCTGCGCGAGCGGGAGAAGGAGGGTGCGACGCTTCCGCCGAGTGCGTCCAGGTCTCCTGAGTTCATGCCAATCTCGCTGACTCTCGCCTAGCAGCCTTGTCGCAAGACTACCTCCGTCTCGTTCAAACGCCGCTCTGTTGCGAATCGCGCGTCCTGCCAGACTCGGACACCTTGCGCGATCGCATGACGGCGATAGCGTATGAGGAGGGCTTGACAAAAGGCGTCGAAGGACGAGCATCGACGCTCGTGCAGGGCGCCATGGAGGTGCGTCCCGCTCGGTGCGCCGGCCCAAGAGTCAACAACTGACAGCTAGTCGAGCAGCATCACCTCAAGAACATGATTGTCGCCGTCGTCTCGCTCGTTCGCGGCACGCAACAAGCTGCACCTCCGCCTCCTCGAACAGCTTGCTCCTACGCTGTCTCGACATCTGCGCCATACACGAATTCGACTGTCGCGCCCGCCGGCTCCGCGCCTTCCGCTCCCTCGCCAGTAGCGCCAGCTGCAGCATCTCCCGCGCCGGACGTTCCGCTCGCAGACGAACCCGTCGACGAGCGAGAACCTCTTACGATCGCCGATTTCCATGCCCTGCTCGCCATCTCGCCCTCTCTCCTTGGCCAGCATCCCAACGTCGGCGCTGTCCAGCGGATGTACGCCCTGCCTCCCCCCGACTCGGACTCGTTGGACGAGGACGACAGCGAGGCGGAGCGCGAGGAAGCGCATGCGCGGGCGCTGTTGGCGGATCAGCAGAAGGCGGTCGACGCTGCGAGAGATGCCGAGGGAGATACCGAGATGCTCGGCGCGAAGCTTCCGAATGCGGCGGTCGCTGCACTCTCTTCGGCCGCGTCAAGCTCGACGGGCATGGGCGCAGGCAAGAAGCCTCGCTTGTCCCGCTCGTGCGCATCTTCATTCTACGGTGCGACTCGGCCGGTACCGGTCTCCGCCCCTTCTTTCGCAAGCGGGATCAAGAGCAAGGGACGCTTCGTCATCGACCCTTCCTCCCTCCATGGCGTCCCCGAAGGTCACCCTGCCGTCCCACCTCTTCCGTCGACGCCTCAGCCTCTCCTTCCCGCGCATCTCGCCGGCCCTCCCGTCGCGTCCGCTTCGCCTGCAGCTGCTGGGCCGCAGACGTCGAGCGCGCCCGGCCAGCTCAGCCCGAAGAGTCTCGCCCTGCGCAACTCGCTCTTCCCAGAACTGATGGGGGAGTCTGGAACGGCAACGCCGAATGGCGAAGCCGCGTCAGGCGGCGATGGTAACGGCACGACGACGGATGGCGGCGAGAGCGAGTCAGAAGACGATGGCAAGGGGTTGTCGGGGACGCCTGCGCCGCCTTCGACCGGTCTCAAAATCAAGCTTGGCAACTCGGCCGTCGGTCAAGCGGGTCAAGCTGGCCGGCGTGCGAGTATGTCGGGACCAGCGGGAGCAGCACGGCCGATGCCGACGAACGAAAAGGACCGCGAGGCGGGAAGGAAACTGTGGGAGGTGGTCGACTCGGTCGGGCTGCTGGATGGGGTGTTGCAGTAGGAGCGACCGCGGTGCAGTGCAGATGATGTTGTCACTAAGTGTCGAGAAGCGCTGGGCCGAGGCCGGCATTGAGAGCGTGCCGAGGGGTGCAAGACCATCAGTTCTGCTCTCCATGCTCCATGCCAAGAGACGAGTTCTCTCCCGCAAAAAAAAAGAAGTCGCGCTCGACGGCGCTGCGAGAGACGCCGGCCGTGGTTCATAGAACTTTCATTTCTGCTCCGCTGCAAATAGACGAAAACGGTTCGGCTAGAAGGAGGAGGCAAAGAGGTAAAGAACACGCCAAGGGGAGAAGGGAGGGAGGGAGGCGGAGGAGGTTTCTTTTGTAGACGATCAACAAGTAAAGAGAGAGAGAGAGAGAGAAGGGAGAACTTGTATGGGATGCTCGACTGGTAGAACAACTCACATGGATCAAGACGGACAGACCGCAGAGAGACGAAGGCGCGCGAAAAACGACGACACGGAGAAGTCCCGAGAGGAAGGCTGAGAGCTGGGCGTATCGGAGGGGGGGGGGGGGGGGGGCGCCGGGGGGGGGGGGGGGGGGGCGGGGGGGGGGGGGGGGGGGGGGGGGGGGGGGGGGGGGGGGGGGGGGGGGGGGGCGAACGAACGAGACAGCGAGATTCCAAAGGAAAGAAGAAGGAAAGAGGGACGCGATTCAGCGCCAGCCGGTGGAAGCGGCGCCCAACTTGGCGAGAAAGTCGTGCGTCGAGGTGAGACTCTGTGCGCGTAAAAAAAAAAAAAAAAAAACCTCAAGCGTCAGACTCGAGCCTTCTAGTCGCGGCCGCTTCTTGCGCAGCGAGGGTGAAAAGCGCGCGCAGCGAGCGAGCAAACGTACCTCCGCCTCGCCCTCCTCCCGCTCCCACTCCCCCTCCCTCCCCCTCATCTCCCGCTCTACCTCCCTCCTCGTGCGCTGCGTCTCCACCAGCTCGAGACGTAACTTCTTGCTCTTCGTTCGGGCGGAAGTGAGCGTGCGAGTTTGGCTGGTAAGGGTGGATAGCAGGGCGGACTGTGCGGAAGAGAGAGTGTGAGCGAGGTGTGGGACAGCAGAGTGACACGGGAGATAGACGTACGCGCGAGAGAAGCGGAGACTGGACGTTTGACGCGAAGCGCTGGAGGAGCTTGAGCATGCGAGGGTTCACGCCGTGCTCGTCGCTGCAGAGCAGGAACAACCGACCGCCGAGGAATGTCAGCTTGATCGACTCCGAGCATGAGACGCAGCCGCAGTCTCCACTACGCACATGAGCTGATCAAGCGCCCTCCTCGTCCGGCCCGCGATGACATCAAACACGTTCAGCTTGCCCTCGTTGCCCTTGAGCCGCTCCGTGCGCACCTTGGCGCCCTTCCTCTTGCCCCTTTCGCCAGTGTCTGCCTCGTCGGAGGAGAAGGTGTCGAGAGCGGGCGAGCGAGGCTGGCGCGCGGTGGGTTGTTTGCGCGAGGTCGAGGCAGATGCTGCGGAAGGCACTGGAATACGTCTGGCGGGTGCGGCAGCGGTGCCATTGTTCCTGAATCGGACAACATTAGCTCGTAGAGCTGCAACGCGAAGTGAAGGAAGCTGCTCACCTGCGAGTCGAGTCCTCCGCGCCGCCCTTCTCGCCCGCCGCTACCTTCTTCTTCCCCTGCAGCTTGCCTTTCCCGACTCGGGCCTTGGGTGCAGGCTCCGCCGCGCTCCTCCTCGCCTGCTTCGGTTTCCGTTCCTCGAGTTCAACCTCCTCCTGCTCGTCCGCCTGTACCGATACCTTCCTCGCTCGCTTCCTCCCCTTTCCTGAACTCGCCGAAGGCATTTCTGCGGCGACGCTGACAGGAGGAGAGGGAGGCGGTGGGAAGATGACGGCAGGTTCGGCGACTCGACTGCTCCTGCGGCGTATAGGCTCCTTCTGCGCCTTCGGGACAGTGTGCAAGGTCGTGTTGGTGTACTTCGTCGACGAACGGCGAGGCTTATTCGCCGGCGCGTCGCTCGGCTCGTGCTCCGCTTTCTTCCCCTCGTCGAGTTCCGGCTCTGCCTCTTTCGCCTTCGCTTTACCCTTCACGCTCGCCCTGCGCTTCTTCGCCGGCTTCTCCCCTTCGGCACGCTCGTCGTCGTCGTCCACCGCGCCGGCAGCAGCCGACTTCCGCTTCACCGGCTTCTTCCCCTTCGCCGGTCCTCCCTCTTCTTCTTCCGCCGCCGCCTTTAACGCATCCTTCGTCGATTTCGCAGACGACTTGCGAGGCTTCTTTGCTGGCGCAGAGGTGGATGCGGCAGAGGGCGGCGGAGGAAATTGCGCGAGAGGGTTGTCGACGGGCGAAGGAGGTTCGGCGGCGGTCGCAGTCGTCGTCGGTGCCGAGTACTTCGGGAAATTGGATGCTCGTGGAATTTGCTTGGTTGGCTTGGAAGGTCCAGCAAGCTGGTCAATTCCTATGCTGAATTCTCCAACCGCGTCCGTCGTCCGCGCAACATCGCCTCTGGCTCCCGACTTTCTCGGCGACTTGCGCGCCGGAACAACGTTCTTGGTTGGTTCTGGGGCGGGCTTCGGGCGCGAGGAGCTTGACGACGCGATTGGGCGGGAGGTCGAGGGGTCTCGTTTGGCGAGGAGATGAGCGAGGGATGAGGGTCCTGCAGAGGCGAGCGCGTCGAGGGAAGCCCACTGCCTGTTCGGTCGAAAGAGTAGTCAGCTCTACGCATGCTCACACGCCTCTCCGAGCGACTCTTACGCACCCTTCCCCACTCGTCTTCAGCCTCGCTGCACGCGCTTCATCTCGGTTCTGCGGGACACGCGCTGGCTGAGTCTTGGCTGTGGGCGAGCGGAAGGACGGGATGCGGATGGTTTGAGGCTCAGCTGGCGGCCCGGTGAAGCTGGGGAATGGGGCCATGCGAAGTTGAAGGACAAGCCGTGTCTCGACGAGAAGTTGAAGCTAGGAGTTAATTCTGAAGAGGGAACGATACGACAACAGTTGCAGAAAAACGAGCTGTTACAGGGTACGGCCGAGATTGAGCGGGCGAAGAGAGCTGAGAGGTGGACGACCAGGTCTACGCTCGCTTCATGAGCCTGCGCAACAAGGGAACGGTCATTCACGCTCGCGTATAGCGTCAGAGTTGGCGAATGTACCAAGCAAGAGTGATGTCGATGTTTCGACTCGACTTGGCTGCGACGAAGGCGCGAGAGCGAAGTCAGTGAACTGCTGAAATGAGGGGACAATGGTAGCGTACCCGAGATGGAGTAGCAGCTGACTTCGCGGTTCCGAATAGTCGCCAAAGCGATTGCAGAGATGACCTCGTCAACCGTGGCGTGGCCTGGCAGGTCGTTCTTGTTGGCGAGGACCTGCAAAGGAAAGCTAGATCAGATCTCGCCTGCATCTCCTCCGAGTCGTACAGCGGACAAGTAAAGGAATGCCCTTGAGTTCCGGCTTCTCCAGCAATGCATGCAGCTCGGCCCGTGACGTTGAAAACGTCTCGCGATCTGCCGAGTCGAGGACCCAGACTATTGCATTGACGCCGCGGCAGTATCGTTCCCAGATTGAGCGGAAGCGAGGTTGGCCTGCAAGGTCTGCGGATTGGCAAACCGGGTTAGCTGGCGCAGACGCATAGCTAGGGGAAGCGAGTGAGCCTACCCCAGACCTTCAACGTCTGTCGCACGCATCACGCAGCGTCAGCATGTCTTTCCGGTCGAATCGCACGATATCGTACTCACCACATTGCCCTTCTGAATCTTCCGCAAGTTGAAACCGCTGCAGGCAAACGAGCGAGAGCGAAAGTTCAGGTCGGTCGACAGTCGAAGCGTCCGTCTCGCCCAACTTACACGGTCGGGATCATCGACTCGCTGAACTGGTTATTCGTCAAAATGTTTACTAGCGAGGTCTGCGCAGCAAGGCAAGCGAGAGTCAGACGACATAGCCCGACCTGGCCGGAGGAGCGACAGAGACGCCTGAAGAGAGGGAGAGCGAGGCACGCACCTTGCCTGCGTTCTGCAGTCCTATGCACGCTATGTCCATCGACTTGCTCCAGAAGAGCGACCGCAGCCAATTCAGCAGCCCGGTGAAGAGACCCATCCAGGCGAGGAGAAGCGAGGCGCGGGCGGGACTAGTAGGTCAGGGCTTGAAGCTCTGTAGCAGCAGTCTGGCAGTCCCAGCGCGTCCAGTAGAGCGAGTCGAGTTGCGATGCCTGCGCGAACTCTTGCTGTCCCTTCGACGTGACGATGGCACCCGCTGCAGGACCAGCTGATGAGCTCATTCGGCTACTAGACGAGTCCTGTACGGCTACTCTCGCTTCCCTGAGACGCCCAAACCGCGAACAACCCGCCCTCTCCTCCACCGAGTGTCTCTCCGACATCCGAAACGACGTCCTCGCGCACCTGCAGTCGATCAGCAAGGAAGTGACGGCGATATCGCTCGCTCTGAGACCGCCTGTCAGTCAGGACGCGCTCAAGGGGACGTTGGATAAATTGGTAGGGACCGTTGGAAAGTTGGTCTATGCCACAGAGCTCTTGCCGCGCGGTGGAGCGCTCGCGAAACGGATAAAGTGCGTGTACCGTGGGTCCTTGGGTCCATTCAAACAGAGTAGGCTGACACGCGTGCCCGATCCGCAGCTGGACCGTTCAAGAATCTCTCGAAGCGTTTCAACACTTCCTCTCCTCCATCTCCTCAACCCTCGCTGCCCCTTCCGCCTCGGCCAAAGCCGCACGAGACGACCTCCTCCGATCAGCCAAGACCGTCTGGACCGTCGTAGAAAGGGCGCAGGGCTTGCCGAAGGATGAGCTCGAGGCTGAACGGCTTGGGTGGAAGGACGTGTTGGGCTTGTTGGATGATTGTCTGGAGGAGATGAAGGAGATGGGAGAGGCGGAGGATGTAGGCGGAGAAGTTGACGAAGACGAGGGGGAGGAAGGTGAGGAGGAGGACGACTTTGGCTCGACACCGCTCACACCCGCACAACGAGAACGCATTACTGCCGCCCGCCTTCTCCTTCGCCTCACCCGCTTACTCGTCAATCGCCTATTCACCAAGACAGCTCCTCCCTCCCCTTCTCCCGCCTTCACCGACCCTTCCTTCCTCGCATCCGCGCATATGCTCGTCAGCAGGGTCTCAGAACTGGGCGACGACCTCGCTGCTGCGCTCGAGCCACCGCAAGATGAGCTCAAGGAGGCGGTAGAGGAGGTATTGGTCGTCGGAGAGGAGCTGGCAAAGTGTGTTGAGGAGGCAATCGATGAGCGAGGGAGCGAGGAGGTGAAAAAGACGGAAAAGGAGTGGCTGGGCGTCTGGCGAAAACAGCGGGAAACAGCGAAAGCCAAGCTTGATGCAATCTAGCCTGCTCTCGCTCATCGCGCGCCCATGTGGGCGTCAAGGCGTGTTACCATCAGGGAGAGGCACTACAACGCGCCGAGCGAGAGCATTGTCCCCAAACTCTGCACGATCGAGTCGCCCATCGCCTTTTCGACCGCCTCTTCGAGATGCCGCTTCGGGTCCTGCTTGCCGACGTGCCGCGTTTTGAGCTGCTGGGGAGTCAGCGTCGCTTCCTCCTTGACCGACGCCGTGTATATTTGTGCAAGTTGAAGCATGCGCTGCGCGTCAGAGAAGTGCTGCTATCAGCGAACTGTTGCTGCCGCGTAGCGAGCTGCTGAACGGCACACAGCGACGCACCTTGATGCTCTCCTCATTCTCCTTCTTCATCGCCTTCCAGTCCCGCAGCTTGAGTCCTTCGGTCCAATCCTTCTTGTGCAGGTTCAGCAACATACTCTGCTCGAGGTCGGTCTTGCGGTATGCGATCGCGATCGAGTAGTAGTGTCGGTTCAAGCCGTGAATCAAAGCCTGCGAAACGAAGCGAGTCAGTCTCCCTCTAAGACCGCTGGAAGGGCTAAGACGCACCTGGATGCTCGGCTGCTGCAAGTGTCCCACGTTGCTCGTACTCTGTCGCGGCTCAATACCCATCATGACCTGTTGAGGGTTGATGGACCGGAACGCATCAATCACGACCTTGCCCTTAACGGACTGAATCGGGTCGACGACGACGGCGACAGCGCGTGGGTTGAGTTGCTCGAAGGACTGTGGGAGGACGGGTCAGCGCGAGGGAAGAGCGGGAAGGGCGAGAAGGAGAGCGAACTTGTTGCGTATTAACGTCGACACTAGACAGCCAGCATCCAAAACCGGGGTGAGAGTGGTACCAGCCGACAACCATCTCTGGTCTGCGTACGGGACAGCATCAGCTTGGGCACGAAGCGAAGGGAGCAGAAGAGACGCACCGTCCTGTCTGCTTCAGCATGTCGAGCATCTTCGTCTGGAAGACCGGATCGACCGCTTCGACCGACACGCCTGTACCGCTTTGAGGCATCGCGAAGACGTCTGTTCGACGTGCAGGAAAGCAAAATCAGCCAAACTAGCGGAACGAGGGGAGAGGAAGCGAGACGAGCCGATAACCCGCACGGTGTACTCGTCTACAAAGTCTCCCAGCATCAAACCCATGACTTCAAGCGGCACTCCTGCCCGTCCGTGCTTCAGCATCTGCCCGCCACGGGTCCACAGCACCGAGAGCGATGAGAGGGGAGACGTCAGCAGTGGCCCAACTCGCCCATGCAGCAGTTCGAGCGTACCTTGAGCAGCGCCAGACTGCTGATGTGAACCGTCTCTGCATTGTCATTGGTCGGGATGTCCCCTGCGACGCCGCCAGGCGCTCCTCCTCCGCCGAACTGCGCTGCGATGTTGCGGAGCTGTGCCGGGTCCACTGCGAGCGGTGGAGCGACCGCTGGTCAGTCAGGCGGTTCTTCAGATGTGTCTGAGTGTCCTCACTGATTTGCAAGTGCTCCTATGCGAGTTGCGGTGAGCGGTGGGTTCCAAGTCGTCGCCGCCCCTCCCTCGCCCTCGAGCAACACCCGTCAGCCATGCTCGCGACTACGAAGAAGGACAGGAGGCAGCGTGAGTAATCTCTGAAGCTCAGCCTGTCGTGCCGCGCCGGCTCACCGCTCTTCTGACGCCCGCATAGCCGCCCGCGCCGCCAACCCCTCCGCTGTCATCGCAGACTCGGAATACGTCGCGCGGCGGGCCAAGCGGCATCTCAATGACCTCGAGCGGACGAACTACACCGAGCCGACGACCGGCCCGTCTGCTTATGGCGAGGGGGACGACGAGAGCAAGGGGCCGACGGCACTGGGCAAGGACGACGATGGTTCGGGTGGGTCTGCGGTTGCGACGATCTCTGTAACGGTTGGCAAAGCGCTGACGCATCGATTCGCGTGCAGGCAAGAAGCGCAAGCGGTCGATGGCGATTCGTTCTCTGCTCATGTATCGCAAGAACCTCGCTGCTCTCCTCGACGAATCTTTGAGTCCTTTCCCCCTCCGCATTGCTCCATTCGTACCTAACTACTTTGCTGGCCGCAGAACCTCTCCGAAGCCCCGCCCAATCAGCCCAACTACCTCACCGCTGCCGCACCTCCCTCACGACACCCACCCGCCGCGATCTGTTCCGTCTGCGGGTATACTGGCAAGTACTCGTGCTTGAGGTGCGGTCTCAAGTACTGCGACATCGGTTGTCGGACGACGCACGATGAGAGTCGGTGCGAGAGGCGGTGAGGAAGGAGGCTCGTGGTTGGGAGGTCTCTCGGGATGAGCGGTGTAGCGTGTTGTTGTATCAATCTTTTCCACTAGGCGTTTCTCATCCTGAACCTAGCGAACTGCGAACTCTCCGCCTCAAGGCAAAGCCCGGTGCAAGCCGTCTCCTCGTGGCCGAGAGCCAGCGCAAGTACCCCTCCTCTCACGCTCGTGCTCTCGCAACATAGCCCTTGACGTTCGGAGTATCTTCCGCCGCCTTTCAATCCACCCTCGCGAGATCTACCAACCCCTTCAACAACCTCGCAACGTCCTCCAACGCCGCAATCGCTCTATCCCGCACATCCTGCGACGCACCCGCTCCAGACGTCCCTGGTGTACTTGCTGCGCGTCCGTTCGGGGCGGAAGCGGAGGAGGACGAAGATGCGGTGAAGCGGGTCGAGACGGATACGGCGTAGGAGGCGGGATCTAGGGGTTCGGGCGCTGTATCGGACTGCTTGAACGTGCGGTCAGCTTTTCGCCTTTGCTCAAAAGCTGAGAGAGTCGGGACACACCTCGTACAGCTGGAAGAGCTCTATTGAGACTCCTCGTCGTCGCCAGACTTGTCCTCTCCGGTGCGTCACGAACGCCTTCTTGCTGGGAGGCAATCCGAGCGTGTCCGTCAGAGCAGTCGTTTACTGGCTAGAAGGCAATGAGCGCACCTGAAGCCCAGCGAGTCAACCAACGCCCTCGGATCCGAACCCTCCTCAACCGCGAACTCTGTCACACCAAATTGAAGCGCTCTTGGCGCAGTTCGGGACGGCTCGGGCTTCTGAATCAACTGTATCGTCCTGTACCAGCGCAAGTCAGCCAGCTTTTCGGTGTTGTGCAAGACTTCGATGTGGAGAGTGATGAGACTGAGGGAGACGGACCACTCCACCCGCTGGCCCTTTGAGCGCGCTCTGCGTGCCTTCACTCGCACTCTTTGGCTGTCTGGATCCGGTGCAGGCGTGCCGCTCGAGCTGGAAAGCACCCGCTCGTACACTTCCTCTCGTAAGGCGAACGAGTCGGCAGAGTCACAAGAGGCGGACAAGCGTGACATTGTAGCCGAGTAGAGCACCGCTGGGAGGATGCCGGATACGGAGAGCTCAGTCTCCATGCGTGCGGTTGTGCGTGACGAGATGAGGGACGAGCGAGAGGGCGAAGGAAGACAGATAGTGCTCTCAAGTTAAGACAAGTTGGGCGATAGCAAACGAGATTACACAAACGATGACAACTGCATGCGGGCGGGTACAACGTAAGAGACGCGATATAGGGGAGAAAGGACGAGGAGTAAGCACAACGAAAGGTGAAAGTGCGAACGGACGTGGCGACGCATCGTTCCGCAGATGTAGAGAGACGATGGGGCCATCCGAGTGTCGCGACTGGGAGGGCTGCGAGCTTACAGGTGCCGGTTCGTGATAAGATAAGGCCTCGCATTGTTCTCGCAGTCGCTCGCTCATGCCGCGGCTGATGATCTTCCGAACGTCTGCTCGAATGATGCTCCACAGCGACGAGTCACGCAGGAAACAGATGTGTTAACAAGGACACGTGAGAGTACACAAAACTAGCGGAAGGGAAGAGACAGCTGAAGGGACGGAAAAGAGCGCAAGGACGACAGGCAGGGCAGATCTAGCCCGAGCACATCGTACAAGCCCCAGGATTCTCCCTGTAGAATACATCGTGCGTCAGCGAGGTGAAAGCGGAGGAGGAGGAGCGGAGTAGTCGAGTCTCGCCGCTCGCCGCTCGTTTCGCTCGGACTGTCGGGTCGGGCAGGACGAACGAGCGCGAAGGGAACGCGCTTGATCGTCCAAACCCACCCATCTGTCCAAAGCGAGCGGGCGAAGGAGGGAGGGAGAGGTGACACCCTGAACGGGCATGACCTCCCCCTCCCGAAAAGGGGGCGCGATCAGGCAAACGGCGCACTGAGAGCGACACCGTCTGCCGACCACGCCCGCATCTCAACGTCTCCAGGAAACTAGGTACGAGGCTCTTTACAAGAGGAGGGAAGAAGAGACGAAACTCACAGCGAGCAAAGCAACTTCGCCTCCTCGAGGTCGCGCATCTCCTTCCTCCGCATCGCCTCCTCGTATGTGATCTCGCCGTCGTCCGTCACGGGCGCAGCCGCAGCGAGGGGTGCGGCGGCGGTGACGACGGGCGTGGGAGTCGGGTCAGCGGGAGAACGGGGAGCGGGAGACGCGGACGACGAGCTGCTGGTCGAGGAGAGCTTGGAGGGAATGCCGTTCGAGAGCGAGGTGCGCGCGACGCCGTTGGTGATGTCGCGGATGGGCGAAGGGCGGGCGGCGGCGACGGGCGCAGCAGCGACGGGAGCCGCCTTGTTGCCGTTCGCCTTCTTGGCCTCGTCTGCGGTCGACGACAACTATCAGCAGCTATACACCAACACTACCGACGAGCTCGTGAACGCACTGAGGGTGGCCTGGTCGACGGTGAACTTGATGGCGCCGACGGCGGCACGGGTGCGGAGGTAGTACATGCCCGTCTTGAGACCTTTCTTCCAACCGTAGAAGTGCATCGACGTGAGCTGCGCCATCGTCGGCGACGAGAGGTGGACGTTGAGCGACTGCGACTGGTCGATGAACGCGCCGCGGTCGGCGGCGAGGTCGATGACGACCTTTTGCGAGATCTCCCAGACGGTCTTGTAGATGCGCTTGAGCTCGTCGGGGATGCCGGGAACGTTCTGGATCGAGCCGTTGTGCGCGATGATCGTGTTCTTCATCGCGTCGTTCCACAGGCCGCGGTCGACGAGGTCGCGAAGGAGCCAGGGGTTGACGACCTGGAACTCGCCAGCGAGAACGCGGCGGGTGTAGATGTTGGACGTGTACGGCTCGAACGCCTCGTTGAAGCCGAGGATCTGGCTGGTCGACGCAGTCGGCATCGGCGCGCACACGAGCGAGTTGCGGATGCCGTGCTGCGCAATCTTCTCCTTCAGCTCGGCCCAGTCCCACAGATCCGTCGGGGTGACGTTCCACAGGTCATACTGCAAGAGGCCGTGGCTCGCGGGCGAGCCGCCGTTCTCCTTGTACGACGGGTACCAGCCGGGCTCGCCCGGGTGCGCGGCGGCATATTCGCGCGCCATGTCGCACGACGACTCGATCGCGGCGTGGTAGATCGTCTCAAAGATCTGGACGTTGAGGTGGCGCGCCTCGGGTGAGTCGAATGGCAGGCGGAGCGCCATGAAGGCGTCGGCGAGACCCTGCACACCGATACCGATCGGGCGGTGGCGGAAGTTGCTGCGCTCGGCCTCCTTGACGGGGTAGTAGTTGACGTCGATAATGCGGTTCAGGTTGTACGTGACAACCTTGACGACGTCGTGCAGCTTCTTGAAATCGTACTCGCCGTTCTTGATGAAGGACGGGAGCGCGATCGATGCGAGGTTGCAGACAGCGCTGCGGGCGGATACTCGTCAGGCTCGCGTCTCAGATGCAAGGGAGAGACACGACGCACCACTCGTCGGGCGAAGAGTACTCGATAATCTCGGTGCACAAGTTCGACGACTTGATCGTGCCGAGGTTCTTCTGATTCGACTTCTCTGCGAGGCATGCGGGAGTGCTCGTCAACAAACTGCTGTGATCCTGACGGGGGAGCGGCACGCACTGTTCGCAGCGTCCTTGTAGAGCATGAAGGGGTTGCCCGTCTCGACCTGTGCCTCTAGCACGGCATACCAGAGCTTCTGGGCGGGAACGGTGCGCTTGGCGCGTCCCTCCTTCTCGTACTTCTCGAAGAGCTCCTTGAATTCGTCGCCGTAGACCTCGTGAAGGCCGGGCGCCTCGGCAGGGCAGAAGAGCGGCCAGTCGCCGTTCTGCTCGACACGCTCCATGAAGAGGTCGGGAATCCAGAGCGCAAAGAACAAGTCGCGCGCGCGGACTTCCTCCTTGCCGTGGTTCTTGCGAAGGTCAAGGAACTCGAAGATGTCGGCGTGCCACGGCTCGAGGTAGATGGCGAACGCGCCCGGGCGCTTGTTGCCGCCCTGGTCGACGTACCGCGCCGTGTTGTTGTACACGCGGAGCATAGGGATGATGCCATTTGAGTAGCCGTTCGTGCCGGCAATGTACGAGCCGGTCGCGCGGATGTTGTGGATCGAGAGACCAATGCCGCCAGCCGTCTTGGAGATGAGCGCGCATGTCTTGAGCGTATCGTAGATGCCCTCGATCGAATCGTCCTTCATCGTGACGAGGAAGCACGACGAGAGCTGCGGGTGCGGCGTGCCGGCGTTGAAGAGCGTCGGCGAGGCGTGCGTGAAGTACCGCTCCGACATAAGGTTGTACGTCTCGATCGCGCGGTCAATGTCGTCGCCGTGAATGCCGACCGCCACACGCATGAGCATGTGCTGCGGTCGCTCGGCGACCTTGCCGTCGAGGCGGAGCAGGTACGACCGCTCGAGCGTCTTGAAGCCGAAGTAGTTCTGCGGGTAGTCGTGCGTTAGCTCGCGGCTCCCTCCTTCGGAAAACGCCGAACACACGTAGGAAAAGTCGCGGTCGTAGATGACGGCGCTGTTGAGCTTGTCGGCGTTGGCCATGATCGTCTTGTAGGTCTCCTCCGAGATCATGCTCGACGGGCGGCCGTTCTTCGGGTTGACTGCGAGCGCACGAGCATTAGCAACGTGTCTGCGTGGGTCGAGACCCCTCGAGACGCACTGTAGTGGTACAGGTCGGAGATGACATGCGAGAAGGTCTTCTTCGTCTCCTTGTGCAAGTTGGAGATGGCGATGCGAGCAGCGAGGATGGCGTAATCCTGTGAACGACACATTGTACAAGTCAGCCAACTGCTGCTCACAGCGTGAGGGCCCGCAGGGTAGGCGACGAACAGGGTGGCGGGTGGTCATGTATGCGGCCGTCTCGGCGGCAAGGTTGTCGAGCTCGACGGTCGTGACGCCCTGGTAGACACCGTTGATGACACGCTTCGTGATCTGTGCGTCGAAGAACGTCAGCGACTGCCGTATGAGACTGCCGAACGCGACTTCAAGGCGGACCTCGATCGGCTCGACATGGTTCATGTCGAGACCGTAGCAGAGCTTGTTGATGCGCGCCGTGCTGCACGCCAAAGCCAGCGTCAGTACAGGAGCTCGGGCATGCCCGTGAGCGGGCTGTGGACGCACATTTTGTCGAACGCGACCTGCTCGCGACGACCATCTGCGGGAGGGGGGCAAAGAGGGCGTGTAAGCTTGCGCGCGGTCTCGGTGGCAGATTCACGGTCTCGCTAGTGTGTGGATGGAAGCGTACCGCGCTGCACAAGGGTAGGGACGGGCTTGGTAAGCATGCTGGGACGCGTCTCTCGAGTGGGTCGGGCGAGCTCACCTTGTAGACGAAGGCCATTCCGCGGGGCTTGAGTGGAAAGAGAGACGGGGGTGTGAGAGTGGTGCGGACGAGCCGAGTGAGCTGTTCGAGGCGTGAGAGGCGTGAGAAAGCGAGCGAAGATGAAAGGGCGGAGGGAAGAGCGGTGCGAGGCAGGGACGCGACTTGGGCGATTTCGGCGAGTCGCGTCCGAGGCGCGTCCACGACGAATTTCACCGCTGGGCCTCGTCAGCATGCGAGCGATTGCACTCGATCGCAAGCGAACGGCGAGAACCGACTCACCCGCCGAGACTCTTCGCTGGCCTCTCCGCTCTCTCTCACGAGTTGACTTGGGCGTACGTCCTCGTTTCCTCCGGGAAAGCATGTCCATGAGACATAAGCAGACTCTTCATCCCCAAAACATGGAGCCTTCATAGCACAGTGGCAGTTGCGTGTCACTCGTATCGTCTTGGCGACCGGTTATGACAAGGTCGGGTGTTCGAACCACCCTGGAGGCAACATCTTTTTCTTGCCTCTCGCCGCGGTTCTTCACACGGCTCATAGCAGGCACGTTAGCGCATGTGCAGCACAAAGAGCCAGGAGCGGTTTGAAAGATTGACCTTCTCGCCCTCCATCCCTGCACATGCACCCTGTCCTGAAACTCCTGTAGATAAGCGGTGACGTCCAAACTTGCGTTTCAAGATCCTAAGTCCCGGTACAAAAGCCTACGGGAGTGTCACTGCCGCTTTACTTGTCGCTGGAGCTTTAATCTGAATCAGTGCAAAATACAGCGCGAGTACCACACCTAAAGTGCCCCTATGGCTCAGTGGTAGAGCGTTCGCCTAGTAAGCATGCTTACCGGTAGCGAAAGGTCCATAGTTCGATCCTGTGTGGGGGCAATAGCTTTTGTGAGCAGAGAAATTAGGCCCCTTTACGAGTCTCCCTTTTGCTATACAAAGCTTGGCGCAACCACTGACTGCCCTCAGGCTAGGGTGAGCCGGGGGGGCATTGCAGAAGCAACTTGTGAAGTGTCGTCGCTGCCTGTTACCCGTCGTGAGTCCTCGGCAATGCATTCACGCTCTCGAAACGTCGTATCAAGCAGGACATACTCAATGAGCATCAAGCTGACTGGGTCGGGAGGGCCAACGGACGTGCTTGACGAGGGCAGCAGATATGGTTTGCTTCGGTTCCATAACTAAAAGGCAGATTCACCTTTGCGCTGCTGCTCCGGCACCTTTTACCACACACTCTAGAGCTTGCCCTTCTCCGGCGAGAGACCTCGGCGCCAGATGAAGTCGCAGATGCGCTCGATCATCTCGGGTGTGCAGGCATGACCGCTGCGGGTCCACGGTGCATACGCGAGATTGGGCAGCGACAAGATGGCAGGCGGTGGAACGGATCCGGAGCAAGGCGATGAAGCGGGCGAGAGGGTGGGCACGTAAGAGCTTGTCAGCGAGACCACCCGGGGAAGCCACGAGTCTCGGAACCGGCACTCACGTCTTCTCCTGCACCCACGCATCGACCTCGACACCCCACCCGCGCAGCTTCTCGACAAACTTGTCGCTCCCGCCTTTGCAGTAGTCCACGAGCTTGTCTTCCGCTCCGCTCAGCACGCACACCTTCTTGCCGGTCCAGCGCTCCTTGGTCGTCCGGTCCGGGTCGAGCGCTTCGAACAATGACATGAGCGTGCGGGGGAAGTAGGGCGCCGAGAGAGGAAGAGGGCCGGCGGGGGCAGGGAGATTGGCGGCGCGATCGGCCAGCAGGGTGTGGGTCGAGGGTGAGCCGACTATGGGGATGCCGAGCGTGATACGAGGCTCTGTGAGCGTGCCATGCGTCAGCTTGACTGGCAAAATGACGGAGACAGCAGCCGCGAACGCAGTCATCGAGGTTAGCCGAGACGAAACGCACCGTGAGCCAGCGCAAGCCAAGTTGCATGTCCTCCGAGAGAGAAGCCGACGGAGTACCAGTCCGTCACGTTGCGCTCATCATGCGGGAAGAGAGCGGGCGGCAAGAAGTCGATCAAGAAGGAGACGTCGCGGGATGTTCCGACTGCGAAGTGAGCATGGCAAGGTCAGAGCCCGACGCGGCAGCTCCAGCGCATCCTCCTGACCCTAGACGCCAAGTCATACAGCATCGAAACGCACCCTGGCAGGCGAGCATGTCGGTGGCATGGCTCATGTTGTCGAGTTCGTGCGCCTGCATGCCCTTGTCCTTGCGTACCTGGGCGCGCTTCCGCCCGCCCTCCATCCACCCGAGGTTACGGTCGCGGTCGACGGTGCGGTGGCCATGGTTGCGCTGGTCAAAGGTGACGACGAGGAGGTCTTTCGCGCCTTTGCCGCCGGGAGCGAGGCGCTTTTCCCGCGTCGACTCGACGAGGCGGTTCACAATGCCCATGATCGAGGGGTGCTCGGCGCTCTCTGTGCGGCCGTGGAGTACGAAGACGACTGCGAGACCGGCGGAAGACGTTGCCGGGACTGTGAGGGCGGAGAGGCCATAGACGTGGACGGGGAGGCCGCCGACGGTTATTGTATGCGGCGTCATGAGGGACGAACTGCCCGACCACGACGACGAGGATGTTGTTGCCATTCCTGCGATGTGACGGCGAGAGGGGCGGTTTGTAATGATGAAGTCGAGGAGAGCGCGAGAGCGGGGAATCGGGAGGTGAGGCGCGACCGTCTGTGCAAGCGGTGATTTCTGCGGTCGTCTAGCAGTACGTTGGTCAATCTTCGAGCGAATCTAGCGAGTCCAGCAAGCACCCCGAGCGGGCAGAAGGGGAAGAAGAACCCTTTCTCTTCCTCGTCGCGTCTCGTCGTGAGCAACTTTGGCGTCTTCCGCTTCGCAGGCTTCGCAGAGGGCCACGGGCTGGTCCACGCTCTCTCCCTCACTCGCGACAATTCCCTGCGAGCGACCAGGACGAGGGCGGCCTGAGCACTCCGACTCCCTTTCTCCTCGGCGGCACTTCCGCTTCTCTCGCAGCGCCCACACTGCGAGAACTGGCGAGAACGAATGGCGCCGCTCAGCAGACCCGCACTTTTGTCCCTCACGGCCCTCACGATCCACTATTGCGTCCTTTCCATCGTACTTCACATTTCGCGTACCGCGCCCGGCAGAAGATATCACGCCTCGTCAGCCATCTTCCTGACCGAGCTCGGCAAGATTATCGTCAGCTGGGGAATTGTGCTGTGCACAGGCGAGCTGCGAGGCGCCGTGCAGGAACGGAAGAGGCTGAGGGCACTCTGGACGCTTAGGAATATCGAGGAGCGTGAGCGCGAAGAGGACGAAGCGCGGTGGCGGAAGGCTGAGGAGGAGCAGGAACGAGTGTGGAAAGAGGTGAAGCAGGCGAGCGCGAGCGAGGCGGAGAAAGCGGCAGACGATGGATACTCGGACGCGACAGTCGTGCCAGGTGCGCCCATCTGGCCTCTTCTGATACGAAGCCTGCTAATCCCCTCTTCTTGCAGTCACGCTGCACCGAAGAACATCGTCCGAGGTGAAGACGTCACCTATCTCGCCAACTCGGACAGGTCCCGGTTCCTCGCTCTGCATCAACGTCGCTCTCGCACAAGCGACAGCCTCTTCTTCGTCCAAACCTCCGGCACCCTCCCTCGCCTTCATTCCCGCAACTCCCGCACCGTATCCCTCGCCCGTACGCACACCAGACGAATCCGCTCTGTACCCCGAACGACATTTCAATGGACGAACAGCAAGCCTTGCGTCGCCGAGCATCTTCGACGATGTTTTCGAGCTCGAGTGGTGGAGGACTCTATGGGCGTCGGTCTTTGGCGAAGGCGTATGGAAGCTAGCGGTCCTGGCGGCCTTGTTCTGCTTCCAGGGGAACGCGCAGTATGTCGCGAGCGGGAACTTGAGCGTGCCGCTCTTCCAGCTCGCCTACCAGCTCAAGGTGCATCGCCGCTCCCACTCCATCGCCCGACGAGGCGAAGCTGACCGTTCCGCGTCTCGAAGATCCCCGCGACGGCAATGTGCTCCGTCATCCTCCTCAACCGCGCCCTCACTCGGCAACAATGGGCCGCCCTCTTCGTTCTCACTTTTGGCGTTGGCCTCGTCCAGCTCTTCTCCGTTACCAGCTCGCCGTCCGTACAGGCCGCAGCCGCCGCCGCTGCTTCCGCCAGCGCCGCAGCAAATGCCAACTCCAGCTCGTCTCTTGATGCTCTCGCCGTTCATCACGATGGAGGACCGAATCAGGCACTCGGACTCGCAGCAGTTGTAGCGGCATGCATGTCCTCCGGCTTCGCCTCCGTCTACTTCGAGCGGATCCTGAAGATCGCCTCTACACCCTCCACTGCTGCGTCGCCCGATCCCTCGCGTGAATCGTCACACGCCCTCTCCCCAACCCTCCCATCTTCGCGCCAGCTACTTCTCTCGGAATACCGAGAATCGCAGTCCCCTTCCCTCCCCTCGCCCGACTCGATCGTCCCCTTTGGCACGCCCTCGCTCTGGATCCGCAACATCCAGCTCTCCATGTTCGGACTCGTTGTCGGTTTCCCAGTAGTCCTGTGGGAGATGCGAGGCTGCCTCGGCGCGCTCGACTACGAGTACCTCGACCAAGGAATCTGGTCGCGCGCCGAGTACATCACGCGAACGGCGCTCGGAGGGTTCTTCGACGGGTTCGACAGGGCGCTGCCATGGGTCGTCGTGTTCTTGCAGCTGACAGGAGGGCTTCTCAGCGGTGCGCCCGCGACCCCGCTTCTGTTGTCCTTCGCGCGCTGACCTTAATCCGCTCGATGTATAGCTCTCGTCATGCAGCACGCCGACAACCTCCTCAAGTGCTTCTCGACGAGCTTGAGCATCCTCCTCTCGGTCGCCGCATCAGTCATTCTCTTCTCGTTCCACGTAGGTGTCTCTCTCTCTCTCCCCCTCCTTGCGTCCTCTTGCGCCCCCAATGCTCACGCTGTGCACGTCGGCAGGTCACGCTCGGCATCTTCGTCGGCGCCATCCTCGTGCTCGGCGCGACTGTCGCATATACCTCGCCATCCAAAGACTGGCGCTGGCGCCCCGTCCCTGGCCGATGACGCTGTGAGCGCAGATGCGTGTCTCTTCGGCCGTCGACTTTGCACATGTTATACTCCGCTGTCTCGCTCGCACTGCATTCGCGTTCTCGTGCTGGTCTTCTCTCGGTGAGACGGAGAGGAACGCTGGACGATGCGGCGTTGCACGGCGACAACAACAAGAACGGCTGGCGGAGAAAGCGGATTGGAATGGTCCGCGAGGCGAGACTCGGCAGAGGCAGAGGTATGCGCGAGGCAACCCTGCTCCTTCGCGAGACGGCGGAAGACGGCAAAGTCGAGACGAGTCGGGATGAAGCGAGGCAGGCGATGGATCGGCTCATGGCGGCGAGGCATTGCCGGCGGAAGTCGAGGCGGCGGTGCGCTCGAGCGTTTCGTATTCCGCCGCTTCCTCCGCTGAATGGACGGAAGAGAGGGAAGATGAGTGCCAGGGCGAGACAGGCGAAGGCATCGCGCGTCGGGTAGGAGTCGCGGGAGCGCAGGATAGAGAACGCTGACGTACCAGTGGGAACGAAAGACGAGATGTGCAGTGACTTGCACCTGGTATCGTGACATTTCCCTCCTCCAGCCTCGGCCTTGCACAGTCTTCGAGATGTGTCGACCCCGCGCTTGCGAGCAACCCAGGAAGCGAGTCCTGCCTTACCTAACCCGGGGGCGGGTGAGGGAACGTCAGCGGGCGGTGTGAGAGAGGCCGACGGGTTCGGGATGCTGTCAGACGCAGCAGATGCGCGACAAAGCGGGTAGCGGGAGAGGGAGGACTGGTAAGGGCGGAAGAACTGCGCGCGAGAGAGATCAGTTGAAAGGCGAGGCGGCGGGAAGGCATGTCAACGGGGTAGACGAGGCGAGGCGATTGACGGAGCGCGCGGGACTTGCCGAAGAAGCGGAAGTCGAGGGTTGCGAGGGAACCTGCGGACATCGCGAAGGTGGCTGAGCAGGTGCGACGCGCTGTTCGCAGCGAGATCTCGCACCTCAGAAGCAGGTGCAGGCTGCATCGGCGCTGGAGACGCGCGAGCGGAAGGTGCTGCCGACAACGGCTGGACGTCAGGCACTCCACCCGCCTCCGCCTCAGTCCTGGGCATCGCGACGAGACCATTTGCGACGACAGGCATAGGTGCCGGTGGTGCTGGTGACACCGACTCGCCTTGCTTCGCCCTCGCCTCCTGCTTTCGCCGCTCCATCTCTGCGATCCGCTCCATCATGCGCTGGATCTCGCGCTCCTTAGCCTCGAGCTTGTGCTTGCGCTCGCGCTCGTCGAGCTCGGCTTTGGCTGGCCTGGCCGCTGCTGCTGCTGCTGCTGCCGCCGCCGCCGCAGCCTGATCTGCGTCACCGGCGGGTGGGGCCGGTGGTCGCGAGGAGCGCCTTGACGGCTGAGACAGCGCAAGCGAAGGTGAAGGGAGCTTGCTGTCGGACGTCGAAGGATTCGAGTCGCGCATCTCCTCGTCCGCGCCGACACCCTCTTCGTCCAAGTCGTCGTCGTCCGACAGCTCGATGATCATTCTCGTCGACGCGCTGGCGATGTAGGCCGGTGCGGCGTGACCCCTGCCCAAGCTTGCGGCACTCATGGCGTGCGCTGGCTCGCCCTCGAGGTCGGTTGCCTTTGGCCGACCCGCAGCAGACGTCGGTACAAAGGTGCTGGTCGGCTGGGCGGACGACCTTGCGACCGAGTTGTGGCGCGAGATGCTGGGGCCGGCTCGTGCGCTGGCGGTAGAGTAGTCGGCGTCGATGAAGGGACCGGGAGACGGCACGTCGACCGTCTCCTCCGTGTGGTCGACTGACTCGCGCAAGTCGTGCACCGCCTGTGCAGCCGCAAGCTTGCGCTTCTTGCGGTTCCGTCGAGCCGAGCGCGTCTCCTTCGTCATGGATGAAGCGGCGGAAGGCGGGGGAGCGGCGGCGAAGAGGGCGTCGACGTCCGTTTCGAGGGCCTGCGCCTGCTGCTGCTTGCGGGCGAGGAGGAGGGCGGCTTTGCGGGCGAGTAGCTGTTGGCGCTTCTGCGCCTCGAGGGCGGCGAGCTCGAGGCTTACAGGCGGTGTGGAGGCGGCAGGACCGGGCGAGAGCGGTGAGCGAGGCGTAAACGGGGTGGCCTGGGCTGAGAGGGAAGTCGCGTGCGGAGGGACGCGAGGGGACGACTGGAGGGCTGGCGCCCCTGTCGGGACCGCGAGGTTGAGGTTCAGCTCATGGAAGCTACAGTGTCGAGGACGAGTCAGTGCGGGAGCTGGGGGGCGCAAGACGAGCCAGACTCGCCTGATCTCGAGAATGTCGCGCGAGACGCCGACCGAGAGGAGGTACTCTGGCGGGACGCCGAAGGTCAAGAGCTCTGCAATGATCTGCTTCGACTGCTCCTTGACTGCCAGCACTGCCTCGCAAGTAGTGTCAGTCCGCAAGCTCGACAAGCGGACGAGGCGAGAGATCAACTCACGGGCACTCTTCGACAGCACCGGGGGGGTTGGAGCGCCCTTAAGTGAGCTTGTCACTGCAACAGGTGGTGCGTGTCCCTCGGCTATGCGCGCCTCGCCGTCCTCGTCGTCAATCTCGCCCTCCTCGCGGTCGTCGTCCTCGGGTGTCGCAGCGTGCGCCGTGTCGAGCGTGTCTGCGAGAGTGCGCTTGGGTTGCACTCTGGTCGGAACAGTGCCAGCCATCAACAAGCGAGCCGCGGGATGCGAGAGAGGGTGTCGCTCGAGCGAGGTCTCGCCGAGACACGAGCGAACGCTGTGCTCGTCTCGTCTCGCCGCCGCTCTCTCTTTTGGCTCTCCTTCTTGCTGTGTGTGTGTGTGCGAACAGCAGAGAAACACTCGTACAGTCACGCTGTCGCTCAATCGCTCGCTCTCCATCTTCAGGCGCACGAGTACGCACCCACTCCCCCACCTCAAAACGCAGCCCTCTCGCTCACTCGTTCGACAGTGTCGTCCGCCACCCGCCCAGCGTCGCCACCGAACGCGACAGTTCCCTTCCAGGCCGCCCTCTCCGTCCCACGTGCGTGACGCCGCGTCCTGCACTTCCTCTCTATCCCGCTGACGTCCTTTCGCTCGACTCGCAGACGAGATCAAGACGGTCATCAAGCGCAAGAACGCCGCCGTCGCGACAACCGCCGTCGCATTCCACTCGTCCGTCCTCCACTCGCAGGCGAGTGCCTTTTCTTCCCGGCGATCCTCCTTCTGGAGGCTGACCCATTGTTCCGCCCGCGAACAGCTCGTCGACGGCGTCGTACAGCTCCGCCTGAACAAGCTCGACCCCGATGCGCCTCCGTACGACATCCCGAGCACGACCCAGGCGCTGTGGAACGCCCTCTTCAAGTACTTTGCCCGCGGGAGGGATTCGCCCGACAAGCTTGAGGTCGAGCCCGTCCTGCCCGCCGAGGCCCTTGACCTTGCCTTGCTGGAGCTCGGTGCGTCACTAGAGACCGTGGTGGGGGCCTAGCTTACGAGCCTACGTGTGCAGGCGCGACGAAGCAGTCGCCTCGTTACGCAGTGTCGCGATCCGCCATCTTCCAGCTGTACACCTACGCCTCGGACGTTCCCGAGACCCACCACGCGCCCCGAGCACCCTTCCCTTACCTCCCCGTCACTCCGCCCGAAGGCTCGCCCTCAACTCTCACGCACCCCCTCCGCCCGCCCAAGCCTAACCCCTCGAGCCTGCTCTACAGCCGCTTCCTCCCGCACCTCACGACCGACCCGCAGTCTCCCGTCTACTTCAAGCTCTCGACCTGCACACTCAAGGACCTTCCGACCCTACACAACTGGATGAACGACCCGCGCGTCGACCAGTTCTGGATGGAGAAGGGCTCGCTCGAGCAGCACCAGCAGTTCATCGAGAAGAACACGCGCGACCCGCATGTCATTCCCGTCATCGGATCGTACGTCGAGCTGCGCGAGGAGAACGGCCAGGTCCGCATGCAGCCTGAGGAGCAGGCCGTCTACGCCGAGATCTACTGGGTCAAGGTGCGTGAAGCGCGGTTCTGGCAGGCCTCGAATGGCCTTCATCCATGCTGACGATGTCGCTTCGCCCAGGAGGACCGTCTCGCCCCGCTCATGCCCCGCGGGACCGTCCAGGATTATGATCGAGGTGCGCCTTCGTCTCGTTCCTGCCCGGCTTCGCACGAGACGCTGAAGACGAGCTCTCTTTGCAAGGTTTGCACATGCTCGTCGGCTCGAACGCACACCGCGGTCCGCACCGAATCCGCGCCTGGATGCCCTCCCTCGCCCACTACTGCTTCCTCGACGACCCACGCACGCAACGCGTCATCTGCGAGCCGAACGAGAAGAACGAGAAGATCATCAAGGTGCGTTTCGCTCTGCCTTACTTCCCGCTTGCGAAGCTGACTTGGGAGACCCGGGCAGTACATGGAGTCGATCGGGTTCAAGCGACACGGGTCGGTGCAGTTCCCGCACAAGACATCAGCCCTCATGATTCTTGAGAAGGAAGACTTTTACAGCCTGTGTCCGTTTTAGTGGTCTGCTTGTTCTTTGCAATGCAGACGGTATTTGCATCCTTACTCCGGTTGATACTCCCACTACTGGCTGCCAACCACTCCGCTTGCTCAGCCCATGATGGGGCAGGATGGACAGCCTCGCAGCAGCGCAAGTGTATGGCAAAACAGAACGGGCTGGAGCAGGCCAAGAGGTAAAAAGCGATTGCTCAGTGGCGGGATCGAACCGCCGACATCGGACTAGACACCTTAGTATTAGGTCCGCATCATAACCAACTAGATCAACCGAGCTCAGAAGGACCGGACAGACTTTGTTCCTATATCCCGCGTCTGTGTAAGGAGAGCCTGGCTTTTCCTGTCCAAGTTCATGTCCTTGCGCTGCCACGTAAAGGTTACAGAGTGCGTCTCCCTGATGAAGCCAGAGGTGCTTCAGAGTGATCTAGATCTTGAACAAGCCAGCGCGGCAAATTGCAAGCTCAGCGCGGCGCAACAAGGGGACGGGCAGGCCAGCAATTGACCGACCAGACTGGCCTGACGCCCTGCCTCACCACAAACATGGAAAGCGCTCCAGGCGGCAAAAGATACTGACCGCACCCAGGTTTGAACTGAGGACCTTATCCGAATCACATCGGGAATGTTAAGGATACGTGATGACCAACTACACCATGCAGCCGCTGAGTTGGTTTGTGGCTTGCTAGTCTTGAAACTAAGGCTCAATCATTCTTGGTCCGTTGCCAGGATGTTGCATGTGCCATCGGGGTGCCTAGCTGAGTCAATGCACAATGTGTGTGCTGTTGCAGGCGTGAGATTTTGGCGGGAGGCAAAAAGGAGGTACTCTCTGCGCAAAAGGTACTGCCCCCACACAGGATCGAACTATGGACCTTTCGCTACCGGTAAGTGGCACTTACTAGGCGAACGC